>CATIWO010192080.1:0-12406 GCA_949673435.1 Macaranga tanarius
TTTTCGGGTAAGTCGAGTTTGACCTAGCCAGGTACTTATTCATCAAGAATAACTTAGATAGCATAGGATCTTATCCCGGTTCACTCCAGGTAATGAATTCCATCTTGGTCGATCACTCATCCCTACATATAACCAACTAGAGCCACCACACTCCATATACCTATACGTGGCTAGCACAGGTATGTAAGCAGTAGCAAACTCTAACCAACCATATGTGGATGACCGTGTCGCCTCAAGTCAAAGGACCATATACACCATTATGCTCAAGATTATGATTGTTGACTTAAGTGAATATCCATGCAATCACAAATCTTACATCACAGTTCGATCCACTCATCACATTATTATCCACATGTCTATTCTGATATCTCATTTCAAGTAGCATGAGACTTACTACCTCCCACCATTGATATCACATACCGATCAAGGAAAATAGACATAGGTGATAGTCTTTGGATTAATACTACCCATATATTAATCCTATAACTACGAACATCTATAGTACATGTACTAAATAAGTTTGTCTCTCATATTATCAACACTTGATAATAAACTTATCTAACATTGTATTAAGGGTAAATATTCAAATAAACAAACACTTTGATCCAAATGAATATTTCATTGCCATGGGGATAAATATACAATGTATATATACATGAATGGCCATAGGGCACATCTACACTAACAGATAGCATGTGTGCCACCTTTCGAGTTCTTTATGCCACCTCCATTGACGTCCATGTCACCCTCACATAGGTATGATGCAGTGATAGTTATCTGCATCTTTTTGGCTTTTTGCTATAGGCCATTATACACCCTTTATGATTTTATTGAGAGATTCTTTTTTGATCTGAAAGACTAGTAAGGTTGATACGGAATGGCCTAGGGATGGGGCTGTCGTGTTTTCACCACCACTATCTTGTCGACTTAGGTTCCGACTTGAGAGAGAGATGTTCAGAACATAGATACTTATGTATTAAGTTATTTTTATTGGCATCTGGTACTCTCATTTTTGTATATATGTTGTATATTTTTTTTTGATTTGATGGTGATGTAGTACTGTTATTATATATTTATGATATGTTATTTGTGTTAAGATTATTTCTTGCCATCTGGATATATTCAGGTTATATGGTTATAGATAATGTATGACAGGAATGTTAATATTGTGGTTGAAATTGTTCAAATTCATCTGATGATAGTATATTAAAAGTCCACCACTATATACTTACTTAATAGATAAGTTGAAGTGAATAGAAGCTTACGAATTCTCGAATAGAGTTGGTAACAATATTTACTATTCATATTTAATAAGGAGGATATTGAGTGAATTTAAATTATATTGTTAAAAGATTCTTATTGGTTCAAGAGGTAATATCTTTATTATCATTAATTATTTAGTTATATATACTAAGGGTATTAATGGTAGTAGAGGTGTTACATTTAATTAGTATCAGAGCTCTAGGATATTAGATTCTATGGACAATAAGAAATATTATGTTAGATATTTTAAACATTAAGAAATGTTGAGTTAGTGGATATTAATTGTCGAATATATATATATGGTGATGATAAGAATTACTAAAGTATTGTGATTTTGATTTTCAAAAAGTGGCAAGAACTAGAGGTGGAATAATAGAAAATCAAGGTAGGGTTCATGGATGAGGACATGGTAGGGGTAGAGGTAGAGGCAGAGGATGTGAAGTCTAACCAGATAGAGTCAAGCTAGTTGAGTTAGCCAATACTGCTAGTAGGAGTCAAACATTTCAGGGGGAATCATCTCCATCATCAGCCTTGGCAACAAGAGAGATGACATACCAGATGTTCGAACATGTAGTTTGTAAGGTAGTTTTATACCGACTGCCTTAGCATCAATTTTTGAGCATGTACCTAGAAGGGCAAGGAACTTATATCAAGCACCACCACCGGTGATGCCTGTGAATGTGCTGAACCAACCAGTAGCCCCAGTAGTACACATAGATGCTACTGATTTGGCACGCATAATGGAAATGGTGATGTTGAAATGAGAAAGGTACAGGAAGCCCAGAGATATTATTGAGCATTCAAAGAAGTGTGGAGATTATGATTTCCATGGTACTTTAGACCTAGGACAGGCAGATAAGTGGGTTAAAACTGTGGAAAAGGCCTTCAATATGTTAGAACTTAGAGATGAAGAGAAAGTGAGTAAAGTGTATGGCCTCATATTTGAAAAAACAGATGATTAGTTGTCGAGAGTAAGAAATCTGTATGAGGAAGCTTTCACATAGCATATTTTTAAATAAGAGTTTGGTAGGGAGTACATAACTGAGACTTTCTAGAAGCAGAGGAAGGCTGCTTTTGTAAATTTAGTAAAGGATCAATGTCAGTTAAAGAATACACTGACAAGTTTGAAGACTTGTACCAATATGCGAAAGAAATTTATCCCATTAAAGAAGCAAAAAGTGAAAAGTTCCGAGATGGCCTGCATGTGTTTCTGAAAGGAAAGTTAAATCTCTAGGCTAGAACAACCTTTTAAGGTTGGGTAGAAAAGGCTATAGAATAAGAAAGATTGGACAAAGTGTTGGAAACTACCAATCGGGTGAGATCTCACCATCAGGAGGGATCTTCAAGGCAACCTTGGAGAGGTAATAGCAGTCAAAGGTTAAGATTTAACCCTTATTTAAGGAGTAATACAGGGTCAGGAGAAAATATTTGACCACAGGGTAGCTAGATGTCCATGAGACAACCAGTACCTCCTTCCAGACCAAATAGTTTTAAAAATGTTCCGAGAGGTGGAGCAGTAATGCCTTAGTGCAATCTATGCAGGAAAAATCATATGGGCAGTTGTGGTCCGAGCAATGTAAGGTATTTTAAGTGTAATGAAATGTGACACTACCAAGGATATGATAGGGGAACCCTCAGTGAAAGGATCAAGTGCCCCTAGAATGAGGAGAGTTAGAAGACCCCCTACTACTGTTAGAACTACCGAGCATAAGAAGTGAGGCTAGTAGAGCTCTATAAGCTCAGGAGAAGTTTACAAGACACGCCAATGTAGTAGAGAATGTTCAATAAGCAAGGATTTATACAGTGACTGAGAAGGATGCCGAGAATGCACCAGATGTGATTAAGGGTATGGCTTTTATTTACAATAAATTAGCCTGTGCGTTAATTGTTCCTAGTGCAACATTCTCGTTCATATCATCTACTTTTGTCCTGTAAAACAAGCTTGGATTATCTGATAGAGGTGAACTTATATTGGTTAGTATGCCTGTTGGGGTAAGTGTGATTTATAATAAAGTCATTAGGAATGTTGTGGTAAAAATAGGCGACGATGTGATGGAATGGAATTTTTTACCTTTACCCCTTAGCGATTTTGATGCTATATTAGGTATGGATGGGCTGAGTCATTATAGGGTGAATATAGAATGCTTTGAGAAGCAATAAGTGTTTAAAAAGGAGAATGGTGGGAATATTTACTTTGTGGGAGAAAGTAGGAAGATGTCATCTAAGATAATTTCATCTATGATGGCTATGAAGTATCTTAGAAAGAGGTATAATGCTCATCTAGCTTTTGTGATTGATAAAAAGAAAGAGAGAATTTATTTGAAGAGAGTACCTATAGTAAATGAGTTCGAGGATGTGTTTCCTGAGGAATTTCCAGGATGACCACCTGAAAGGGAAATTGAATTTGAGATTGAGTTATTGCTAGGAATAACACCTATATCTTAGTCTCTGTATAAAATGACTCCGACAGAGTTGAAGGAATTAAAGGTGCAATTGCAGGAGTTATTAGATAAAGGATTCATTAGACTGAGTTATTCTTCTTGGGGAGCACCAGTGTTGTTTGTAAAAAAGAAAGACAGGTCAATGAGGCTATGTATAGATTATAGGCAGTTAAACAAGGTAACAATCAGGAATAAACATCCTTTGCCAAGGATAGAGGACTTATTTGATCATCTTCAGGAAGCAAGGGTGTTTTCTAAAATAGATCTAAGGTCGGGATACCATCAATTCAGGATTAAAGAGTTCGATATTCTTAATCTGCTTTTAAGACAATATACAGACATTGTGAGTTTTTAGTAATGCCATTTGGACTTACGAATGCATCGGTAGCATTCATGGATTTAATGAATAGAGTTTTCAAACCTTATTTGGATAGGTTTGTCATTGTGTTCATTGATGACATATTTGTGTATTCTAAGTCTAAGGAAGAGCATGAAGATCATCTAAGAATTATGTTAGGAATTTTGAGAGATCAGTAGCTCTATGCCAAGTTTAGTAAGTGTGAATTTTGGTTGGATAAGATGGTATTTTTAGGACATGTGATATCTGCAAAGGGAGTATATATTGATCCAAACAAGATTGCAGCTATAATAAATTACGAACCCCCTAAGAGTGTGATAGAAGTTTGAAGTTTTTTAGGGTTGCCAGGATACTATAGGAGATTCATTCAAGTTTTCTCAATTATTGCATCATGTTTGATGAAATTATTGAGAAAGAACATGAAGTTTGTTTGGACTTCTGAATGTCAGTAGAGTTTTAAAATTTTAAAAGAAAGATTGACTACTACTCTAGTGTTATCTTTAGTTCTAGAGGGAGGTAGGTTTGTGCTTTATAGTGATGCCTTGAGACAAGGGTTAGGTTGTGTATTGATGTAAGAAGGTAAAGTGATTGCCTATGCATTAAGACAACTGAGGCCACATGAGCAGAACTATCCCAAACACAATTTGGTGTTAGAAGTGGTAGTTTTTTCATTAAAGATACAGAGACATTATCTTTATGGAAAAACTTGCTAAATATTTACTGATCATAAAAGTCTCAAGTATATCTTTAGCCAGAAGGATTTGAATCTGAGACAAAGGAGATGGGTGGAGTTGCTGAAGGATTATAACTGCACTATTAAATACCACCCGGGTAAAGCCAATATAGTGGCAGATGCTCTTACTCGAAAATTGACTGGGAATCTACACTATATTCATGCTATAAGAATACCCATGTTGATAGAACTTAGAGGATTAAATATTAATCTTGTTATAGATACCGCTGACAGTGTTTTGGCTACATTGAAGGTGAGACCACTATTAATGGAAAGAATTGCTCAGGCACAAGGAATGGATAATGAAGTGGTGAAATGGAGAGAAGATATTAAAAGTGGGAAGAACAAAGACATGAAATGTGATGAGGAAGGAGTAATAAAGTAAGGAAATAGAATTTATGTGCCACATAGGGAAGAATTGAGGAGAGAGATAATGGAGGAAGTGCATTACTCTGCATACACCATGTATTCGGGTAGTACCAAAATGTATAGGAATTTGAAGAAGAATTATTGGTGGAAAGGAATGAAAAAGGATATAGCGAAGTATGTTTCCAAATGTTTGACTTGTCAGCAGGTCAAAGTTGAGCATAGGCATCCAACTGGACTGTTACAATCATTGCCAATACCCGAATGGAAGTAGGAACATATAACCATGGACTTCGTGGTAGGATTTCTAAGAACTCAGCAAAGAAATGATGCAATATGGGTAATTATAGATCGATTAACTAACTCTACACATATCTTGCCAATTAAGATCAGTTATAGCTTGAATAAGTTAGCAAAGTTATACATTAAGAAGATAATAGGGTTGCATGGAATGCCAATATTTATTGTATCTGATCGTAATCTGAGATTTACCTCAAGATTCTAGCCAAGTTTATACGAAGCTCTAAGTACTATATTGAAATCTAGTACTACTTTTCATCCTTAGACTGATGGACAATCTAAGAGAACTATACAAATACTAGAAGATATGTTAAGAGCTAGTGCCCTAGATTTTGGTGGAAACTATAATAACCTTTAATGGAGTTTGCTTACAAGAATAGTTATCAGAGCAGTTTGGACATGGCACCATTTGAGGCTTTACATGGTAGGTGATGTAGAACCCCTATTTGTTAGGAAGAAGTGGGGGAAAGAAAATTATTAGGACCCGAGTTGGTTCAATTGACAACTAATAATATCCGAATAGTTAGAGCCAATCTTAAGGCAACTCAGAATAGACAGAAAAGTTTTGCAAATCTTAAGCGAGCTAATATTGAATTTAATATGGGTGATAAAGTTTTTTTGAAAATATCTACATGGAAAGGTTTGATAAAGTTTGGTAAGCGGGGGAAATTGAGTCCCAAGTTTATAGGACTGTACGAGGTAATTGAGCATATTGGACCAGTAGCCTACCACTTAGCCTTACCACCTAATTTGTAAGGAGTGCATAATATGTTTCATGTATCCATTTTAAAGAGATATAGAAGTGATCCCACACATATTTTAAAGGAAAAACCTATGAAATTAAAAGAAAATTTGAGTTATAAAAAAGTACCTGTAGCTATTTTGGCTAGGGATTAGAAAGTGCTTAGAAATAAGGTCATTCCTTTAGTGAAGGTGCTATAGAGAAATCATATAATAGAATAAGCTACATGGGAGCGAAAAGAGGATATTAGGCAGAAATATCCAGAAATTTTGTAATTAATTATGAACTCATACAAATTTTGAGGATGACATTTCTTGTAGAAGGAGAGAATTGTAACATTCGTGTCCTTGGAAAATATTTATATGTAATTAAATGATAATTAAGAATTTAATTTCTTGTATTAAATTGATATTGTTAAGAGTAAATTTTTTTTAATTTTTGTGAGGAAGTAAATAAAGTATAATTTTGAAATAGAAGTGGAATTTTAGATTCAATTGAAAAGAAATAAGGATATGTTTAAAAGAATTAAGAGAAGACGGATGAAAAGATAAAGAAAAGAAAGATAAGGGACTAAAGTGGAGAGGAGTAAGTGGAGTGGTTGATGGAGGAAAAGAAAAGAAGGGGAAGAAGAACCAGGAGAAGAAAAGAGAGGAAGAAGAAAGAAGGAGAAAATGAGTTCGGATACTGTAGCTAGGGTTTTCACTCAACCATATTTCTAAAATTTGAACTTTAAATCTTATGAGTGTTTTAAATCTTTGTTTTTTTATGGTTATTATTTGAAGAACTTGTAGTATGTAGGGTGAATTTGTTATGGAATAAATGTAGATCGGGGCTAGTGTTAGCTTGTCAGTTATTCATTGTCATTTATTGATAAGGATCATTTGGATAGCATGTGTACTACCTTCCGAGTCTTTTATGCCACCTTCACTGATGTCCAAGTCACCCTCATATAGGTGTGTCGCAGTGATAGTTATCTACATCTTTTTTGATTTTTGCTAGAGGCCATCACACATCCTTTGTGCTTTCATTGAGAGATTCTTTTTTAGCCTAAAGACTAGTGAGGTTGATAGGGTGTGGCCTAGGGATGGAGCTGTCGTGTTTCACCACCACCATCTTGTCGGCTTAGGTTCTGACTTGAGAGAGATATGTTCAGATGATAGATACTTATGTATTAAGTTAATTTTATTGGCATCTAGTACTCTCACATTTGTATATATGTTGTAGATTTTATTTTGATTTGATGGTGATGTAGTACTGTTATTATATATTTATGATATGTTATTTAAATTAAGATTATTTCTTATCATCTAGATATATTCAAGTTATACGGTTATAGATAATGTATGATAGGAATGTTAATATTGTGGTTGAAATTGTTAAAATTCATCTGATGATAGTATATTAAAAGTCCACCACTATATACTTACTTAATAGATAAGCTGAAGTGAATAGAAGCTTGTCAAATTCTCAGATAGAGTTGGCAACAATATTACTATTTATATTTTAAAAGGATGGAAATTGAGAGAATTTAAATTATATTGTTAAGAGATTCTTATTAGTTCAAGAGATAATATCTTTATTATCATTAATTTTTTAGTTATGTATACTAAGGTTATTAATGGTAGTAGATGTGTTACACTTTTCCATGATCTTAACCCACTTGTCAGCCTGACCAAGGTCTAAAGTACCTTAGAGGTCATATGCGCCATACTTCTTGGCATGTTCGATAATGTCCCTAGGCTTATTATATCTTTCTCTTTCTGACATCACCGTAGCCATAGTACATGCTAAATCTGTAGCATCAGTGTGTACCACTGGTGGTGCTGACTGATTGGGTACATCCATTTGCATCATCGGCTGCAGTGGTTGATAGGCATTCCGCGCTCTTCTAGGTACATTCTTGAAAATTAAGATAGTAGCAGCTGGTACCGAACTATCTTGTAAACTACCTGTTTGAGCATTAGGTAAGTCATTTCTCTCATTGCCAACCGATGTTGACGACGAAGATGATTCCCATACAAATGATTGACCCTTAGTTGAGATATTATCTAACTCAACTAACCCAGCTCTATTATCCTGGTTGCCACTTCCTCTACCTCTAACTTGACCTCTACCACGTCCATGACCACGACCTCGACCTCCTATCAGACAACCCCTAGTTTTGGCCATCTTTCTAGAATTCAAAATTTAACGAACTTTAGTAACAATAGCCATCAAAACTCATACCATTTTTAATATTCATCAATTCATTACTTTATAGTGTCTACAGAATCTAAAACTCTAGAGCTCTGATACCAATAAATGTAACACCCCTACCTATCATTAATTCCAATAGTATACTTAACTAATGAATTCATGATAAGAGAAATATTACCTTAACTAATAGAAAGAATCTCTTAATAACATTATTATATATAGGAACCACTACATTTAAATAAAATTAAACCATAATCTGTATATCTCAAAGAAATTTTTCTTTTTCTTTTATTTAATGGCAATTGTCTTACTGTTGTAGAACAAACATATATTTTAAACACTGGTGCCAATACACCGTAAATACCCAACTAATACAAGTATATGAGTAATGTTTATAATACAATTAAATTTTAACATAAAACCACATAATAGGTTCTAATGTCAATCCCTTTCAGCTTCTAGCGATCTTCACCTTAGCCATCTTATAGGTCGTTACTGTACGGTCATCTCTCAACTACCAGTTATACAAGTACTATACACCTATACTAAAAATTTTAAATAAAAGAGTAAGTAATTTCGTAAAGAAATTACCCAGTGAGTGAATAAAAATATAACTTCGAAACTCTATCCTAAGAAAATCTTTTAATGCACTTTCCATTAATTACAACATAAATAATCAAATGATCTTAAAATATTTTATTCATATTTAAATGATCCTAATAGTCAAAAATGACTGCATATAAGCACTCTCTTAAATCATCCATCGAAGTCCCCTTTTTATTTTACAAAAATAATAGAGGCTCAATTAGTAAATAAATTCAACTAAATACACTACACTAATTTCTTATATAGCACCATCAACTTATTCTATACACATATTATCCTAATCTCAACCATAAAGTGAATCTTCCCTATTCAAGTAATGTACGAAATGCTCAATCAATGAATACAATTAAATAAACACACTTTGATAAATTCACTTATAACATCATAACCAAGCTCATAATAAAAGCATCGTCAAAATACACAATTCCCATTGTAACAAACTACGATTCAGTATTCTACTAAATTCTAAGTGATATAAATTAACACACAAATGACTACGATAATGGTGCTTAAGTGTGATAAGCACTTAAGCCAATGATAACTCGAATGTTAAGCTAATTTGATATATGTATCTGGCCCCAGGCATCAGCTATATATATATCTCAAATATAATATGCGCCCGACCCATAGCAACAGTTATGCAAACTCCCAATTTATATATATAAGGTAACGTATATTTGGCCGCTGGCAATGGCTATAAACTTACCAACTTAAACTCATAAAATAACATATGCATCCGGCTCCAGGCATCATCTATGCACATTTACCAACTCATAACTACATAGTAATATGTGTATCCGGCCCCAAGCATCGACTATACACATTTATAGTAACACATGTATCTGGCCCCTAGCATCGGTTATACATATTTACTATCTCGCATTTTTATGGTAAAATGTGTATCAGGCCCCAGGCAGCAATTATACATATTTACCAACCACATCTACATAGTAATATGTGTATTCAGCTTCAAGCAATGACTATACACACTTATCAACCCTACCATATCCCGGATATGGTTTTACACCTATATGGTAGTATATGCATTCGGCCCTAGGCATCAACTATACACATCTACCAAACTTTCCATGTCCCAAACATGGAATCTTAAAACTTAGTGCCATATATACTTAAGGTTATAACATTCCCTGGAAGTTCTCATGTATTCCAGTATCACTTATATTTCTTTATGCCTTTCTTATTAAGCATCATTATTGGAATTTCCATTATAGTTATAATATTGAATTTTATAGGAGTATCATATATTTTTAGTCTCTCTATCTATAGAGTAAAATATTTATCTGGCGCACTAGCAATGACTATACATATCTACTAACCCTTGCCATGTCCCACACATGGTATTACTAACTTTTAGTGCCCTATGCACTTAGTATTACATCATTATCATGTATTCATATGTCATTTATATTTTCTTATTCCTTACTTTCATATCCATTTCGAGTAACGTTGTTCGATCGTCATTCTCTTATAAATCTCCAAATATTTGTAATTTTCGATATCATTTCCATACTGGATTTCATTGGGCATATTATAGCTTCAGTCTATATATTAGAGACTTGAATACTTTCTGTATTTACCTTAAAATTTGGATGTTGCAATGTTCTCGCTTAACTCTCTATTTCTTGATTCTTTATATCCTTATCAAGAAGGAATAAGATTTGAGTATATATATATATACACAATTACTTTAAATGTCATCATTTAAACCTTATAAGATTTTTTCCCATTTCATTCGTCACACACTCATTACTTTGGTTTAATTCTCTTTCCCACATTTCAATAACTTTCTGAACTAGTTATCATTCAACATAATTTAATCTCTACATCTGAGACTCATAAGTTCACTAGGGGTTATCATGCTTCATGATTATCCACTTGAAATCTTAATCCTTGCCATGCTTAAGTTGATTAAAATTTGATATTCTTTCTATAAATATCAAGTTTAGGAATTAAGCTTTTCAACTACTCTTTTTTCTTCAAGGAACTTAGGATCCACATTCAAATTCAAGTTCACTCAATGAATTCAATTACCCAGTAACTTCTATTTGCAATATATATATCTTATATTTCCTTATTTTGAAACTTTCTCAGTCTAATTTATTATTTAATATAAATTTAGTGTCAATGTCTAATACTTAAGAATTTATACTTGTTACTCGATATATCTATAATTCGAAGTCACTTCATATCGATAGTCAAGTTTGAGGATTAAACTTTCAAACTTCCCTTTTTCTTTGAGAATTAAGGATATGTACTAACTTCAAGTTCACTTATTAGACTCAATCACATAGGTACATCTGTCTGTAACTTCATCACTTGTATTATTAATGAAATAGGTTCCATTTAACCTATTTTGGGTCAATTTAATTGACTTTAGGGTTTATATGCATGTTGACATGCTTTTGGTTAGGGTTAGATTGTAAAATTTTATGTTTAAGCCCATTTTTTATCGGTACCAGTCGCAGAGGAGCCTCCTCAGCACTGAGGCGCTTCCTGATCGATCAGGCGGCACCTGATCGACCAGCAAAGGTGTTCTGCACCTAAAAATGATAGAAATTTGAGCACAAAATCTAAAATTTCATCACCAATTATACCAAAATTCACTACAATACAAGTTCCAGCACTTAAAGCATACTAAAACACATATATGAACATATATATGCATTGTTATCCACAATCAAAACATACAATCTTTCAGCATCATAACTTAAGAATTTCAAACTAAAAACCTAAAGGGAAACGATAAAAGGCCTCCACTCACTTGATTTGAAGCTCAGAATTGTAAATCCTTGATATTGATTAAACCCTAGCTACAGTACCTGAGTCTTTGTCTTTTTCTTCTTCTCTTATCTTCTTCTTCTTTTTTTTTCCTCCCTCACTTTCCTTTATTTTTCTTCTTTTTTTTCTAGAAATCAACCAATCTAACTTTTTGGTCCTTCTTTTTTCCTTTCTTCATCCACAAATCCTCCTACTTTATTTTCTTTCACTTAAGTCATTATTTCCTTTTCAATTTAATCTAACTTTCCATATTTCATTTTATTTCTAATTAAATCTTTTAAATACAATTTCCTCCAAAATAACTTAAACACACTTAATTAAATCTTAAACTATTAGTAAATCTTAATAATCCTGCCCTGAGGACACAAATGTTATAGACATAACCTCGAGTGCCACAAATATTTGGAATTAAAGTTTGATATATAGTAGTTAGTATAGTCAATTTAGTATGTTTCATGCATAATTAGGTTGTATTAAGTTTATATTTTTACTTAATTATAGTGTATTTTATGAGTAATTACAAATGTTTATGGTTTTCATTAATGTTGATTAAATTTATATGCATTTGGATGGTTCTCTAATGTTTGTGAAGTTTATTTAAT
>CATIWO010192086.1:0-27701 GCA_949673435.1 Macaranga tanarius
TAAATTGATACGATTTAAAGGATATGATTAAATAGAAAATTTGATAATAGTTGAGGATAAATGATACTATTATCCCTATCTGTACAAGTGAACTTTCTTGTAATGTAGAAGTGAGTGCACTATTTAATATTCCCTCCATTCCATTCCAATTATCGTTAAGGTAGTATCACAAAGATTAAAAATCCTATTTAATAGGCATAATTATAGGTGTAAATGATTATATTACCCTCTTTTAGAAAGACCAAAAGTTAGTACTACAATCAAACTCTAAAACCAAGATATGAGTGAAATTGGAAAGAAAAGTTTATTTTTTATTGAGAATCTAAATACGTCATTTGGAGTGGAACAAATTCTATTTTTTTAAACGATAATTGGAATAGAACGGAAAGAGTAGATTATAAATTATAAGTGAGTGCATTATTCAATAGAATTATTAGTAAAACAATAATAATATCACAAACCAATGCACAATTTAATAGAATTATAAATTATAACTTTAAAAAAAAAAAAAAAAAGATAGTTAATCTGCTATTTTTTAAAAAAAAAAATACCTATTCAATACATATTTAGTCGTCAAATCACTTGATGCAGGAACTAAAAATTAATATATTTTTTATTTAAATATTTTAAAATATAGATAATGACATTCAAAATTCTATAAGTTTTTGCATTTTTATAATTAAATTCTAAAGAAATTTTTTTAACAATCCAAGTTGAATAAAATCTTAATTATACTCGTGTTAACAATCCAAGTTCTTGAGTGTTAAGTCAAATATAGTGGAACTATTTGATGTGGCATAATTCCATCACGGCTCCAATGATAATTTCTCTTCCCACCACCATCACACCATTGTCACAGTGGTCCTAACCACCGCCATCGAGATTTACTTTCTTTTATTTTCCTCCTCTTCTTCTTTCTTTGACTTTTACCACTTTTCCAAAAAAAAAAAATCAGAATTTTACTATATTTAGCTATACGTAACATTCCTTAATCAAAATTTGTAGGCATGGCCAAGCACCGAGCTAGATCATCATACAAATAATCTCCTTAACTGAACAAGCAGAAGAAACTACGACCCAAAATCTGCAAATAGTGTGGTTGCGTCGATGGCATAGCCAAGCACCATCATACAACTCACGCTCACCAATAATCTCCTTAGCAAAACAAGCAGAAGAAACTGCAACTAAAGCAATCTCGCCGGATCAAAACAAGCAAAGATGCATTGTAAAAACATAGCAGAGTTGATTACTGGAATGGAGAAGAAAAGAGAGTTGAATCCGTGATAGAGAAGTTGATTTTATCAATGAATTTAAGCAAGAAAACACTAATGTGTTTAGGTTGCTAAAAGACGTGACAAAATTAAACAAAAGGCAAGTGTGCAATTTTACCCCTAATGTTTATACGGAGGAGCACATTGCTATTAAAGAAAATTTTGAAAGTTTATTTTTCTTCTACTCACACCCTCTCTTTCCCTCACTTACATCCACTCCCTCTCCCTCAACCCTAAAAGTAAAAAAAAAAAAGTGCTTGAACTAAAAATATTCAACAATCTGACATTTGCAGGAGTCAGGATCGTGCACCTTCAAGTACATGGAAAACTCACCGTTAAAACCCATTCTTTCTCTTTGTCTCAGTTATCTCAAAATAGAAATCTATTCACCAAGGTTCAACTTCAAAAATCCGAGTATCCAATATCATCAATAGTCTTCCTCTGTGTAGGATCATCAATTCTGTATAGGGCTATAAATGAACCGAACTACTCACGAATTACTTAGACTTCAATTTGATAAAAACTCGTTCGAACTCATATATTAAACTTCATTTAATAAATGAGGCAAGTTCAAATTATGTGAAACTTGGCTCGTAGAGCTCGTGAACAAAAACAAATAAAAGCTTGTAAACTGACTACTATTAATTTTAATATATTAATAATTTGATTTTAGATATATAATATACAGATTTTCATTGTAAAAATATTTTTAAAATATTTTATATATTAGAATAAAATAATAATTATTATTAAATATATTATAATTTATCTAGTAAATATTTTATTTTAAATTTTTTGATGTTTAATTTTAATTTATAGTTTACATTTTTTAAAATTTTTTTAGGCTCATTTAGGTTTATTTAAACTCGCAAACAGTTTACCAATGCTAATTGGCATAGCAAATTCAGCTCGAGTTTAGCTTGATTATAAACAAATCAAAGCTTAACTCAGCTCGACTTAGCTCATTTACGCTCCTAATTGTGTACTTGATACTCCTTTTTTTTTTTTTTTTAACAGCTTCCACGTCAAAAACGGTAACTTTGCCAAAAGAGCAAAGCAAAATGAATCGAATTTGCAGAAACCCTATTCAAATCTTGTACTCCATAAAATAACAAAAAGCAATTGATTTCAACCCACAATCTACAGTAAAAAAGAGAATAAATAAAGAGCAATTCAAGGTAAATTCATAAAATCTCCCAAGATCTCATCTCAAACTAAGAAACCAACAAATCATAGATGAACAATTTTGGTCTTAAATATTGGAAATAATGAAAATAAAAAAAATTAAAACGAAATTAGAAAAAAATTGAGTTAGTTGACCTTGTTGGACAGTTGCAAGGTTTTGATGATCCAACCAACAGAAAATCTTGAGGCAAAGATCTGTAATGAAATACTTTCTGTGTTCTTAGTTTTCTTGATTGCTTGCAAGATAACAATTTTTTTTTTTTTTTGGATTCTTGATCTTTAAGGGCAAAAATAAAGCCAAAACATTAGACAAACAAAGAAGAAAGATTTTATTTTCTAAGATATCTTAAAAAAAGATATTAATTATGCCTTGGTCTGTTTTGTTTATGGTTTTGATTACTGTTATTTTAATCGTGTTTGTTTTCTTTTGTGTTTGTCTTTTTTTTTTTTGTTCGGTTGCTGTTGCTTTTGTGGGTGAGAGAAAGAGAGTGTGTGTGTAAGTGAGGGAAAGACAGGATGTGGATGGAAGAAAAATGAACTTTGGGGTTTTAATTGATATTTTCATATTACAGAATTATAATTTAATACAAAAAGACAATCCATTATATCGCTTCTATTAAGTGAGGGCTTAAAATCTTTATTTTTAAAATTTTTGTGCTTAAATGTGTCAAAAATTTCTTTAATGGAAAATGTGCTCCTTGGTATAAAAATTAGGGGTAAAAATGAAGGATGAAGTTAATCTGCTTATAAATTATGCTGAAGCTTTTTTTGTTTGTTCATTGCAAATTCAAGTGGAAATTTGACGTGGCAATAAGTTTAAGTAGCTTGTAATGTGAAGTATATGAGATGATGTGCAAGATGAGATGTGAAGTGTAAAAAGTACATTATGCCATATCAAGTAATTAATTCCGTATAAATTAATAGACTAAGGTAAATTTAAAATTCTATAGAATTCTATTGTTAAGCAAATTTCTTTCAGAATTTAATTGTGGAAATTCAGAAATTTATAGGACTGTGAATGCCATTATCCCTTTAAAATACAAATAAAATAAAGTAATTCAAATATATTAATTAAGTAATTTTAATAAAAAAAAATTATATATATAGTCCCCAAACTATTTAATTTATAAAAATAATATTAATCACATAATTTCAATAAAATAATATAAATTATCATATATTAGAAAAATACCATTTCACTTTACAGAAAATCTATATGTTCTTAATTTATTTTACAGTTAAAGTACATTTATAAGTTTTTAATTAATAAACTATATCTATAATTTTGAAATAAAAGAGAGAATTTTCTTTTGTCTAAGTTCAATTCCGTTCTTTTTGTCAAATGAAGAGTTTGATTAGATTTATAAGTTAGTTTTCACATTATTTTGAATTTTGTTTTCTTGGTGATGCTTTAACCATCTTAATTGGTCATAAACTCAGAAGAGCTAAACTGAAAATATAATTCTGGGAGACTTCAAATTCAGGTTCTTTACGATAAGTAGAGGTTTCTATTTATTTACTACACCGAAAAAAATAATAATAAGTGAAGATTTTTTCCATGAAATGTTAATACAATAATTTCAGATGCTTAATTGATATCCACAGTAAATTGTATGTTATCGAAAATAAATCTTAATGTAACATATTTTTGTTCCATATATTATATGCTAAAACTGTTACTAAAATAATTTTAATCCTTTAATCCATTGTAAATGGTAAGTTATGGAAATTAAGTCTCACCATAGCAAAAAAAATTTGTTACTCATTCTCTATAAATACATATATAAAGATTAACAAAACATTGTATTATCTCTCGAAATGAAGAAAGCTTCAAGCCCTCTAACAATCTCAGGATTTTTTATACTTTTATATTCATTTTCTTTAGCATGCTCTGATTCATCCCTGGAAAACTTTCTCCAATGCCTTGGTAACAGTCATGTTAATACCTCTTACCCAATTTTTGAAGCCATTTTTATGCCCACCAATTCCTCATTTAACTCTACACTTGAAGCCTACATCAAGAACCGTAGATTTTTAACTCCTACGACCCCGAGACCCCTTGCTATCATAGCTGCCAAGCATGAGTCTCATGTACAAGCCACTGTCATTTGTGCCAAGTCTAGTGACTTGCAAATCAGGATTCGGAGTGGTGGGCATGATTATGAGGGCCTTTCTTATACATCTAAAGTGCCATATGTTGTCCTTGATATGTTTAATCTTAGAGCTATTGACGTTCAAGTTGATAAAGGTTATGCATGGGTCCAATCAGGAGCTACTACTGGTGAAGTTTACTACCATATTGCCAACCAAAGCGATACACTTGCTTTTCCTGCTGGAGTTTGCCCTACTATTGGCACTGGAGGTCTCTTTAGCGGAGGAGGATATGGAAACTTGATGAGAAAATATGGGTTGTCTGCTGACAATATTGTCGATGCGAAAATAGTCGATGTCAATGGTAGAATCCTGGATAGAGCATCAATGGGTGAAGATCTATTCTGGGCAATAAGAGGTGGTGGTGGAGCAAGCTTTGGTGTCATTCTTTCATGGAAGATCAACTTGGTTCAAGTTCCTAACTTAGTTACTGTATTCAAAATAGGAAGAACCTTAGAGCAAGGAGCAATCGATGTAATTTATCAGTGGCAACAGGTTGCTCCTAGTCTAGATAATGATATTTTCATAAGAGCAATGTCAATTGCATTCAATGGCAGCATTGAAGTATTTTTCTATGGGATGTTTCTTGGAGAGATTGACAGGCTTCTTCCTCTGATGAATAGTAGCTTCCCTGAACTTGGTTTACAGCGTCAGGATTGTCATGAAATGAAGTGGGTAGAGTCCACACTCTTCTTTGCAGATTTCCCAAATGGAACTTCTATTGAAGTGTTGCTTGATAGGCCTTCGAAGCCATTCGCATTTATGAAATTTAAATCTGACTATGTAAAACATCCGATTCCGAAATCTGGTATAGAAGAGATATGGAAGGTGATGCTTAAAATAGGGAATATATGGATGCAATGGAACCCTTATGGAGGAAGAATGAGTGAGATTTCAGAGACCGCGACACCATTCCCACATAGAGCTGGAAATCTGTTCAAGATTCAGTATGGTTTGATATGGTTAGAAGAAGGGATTGTAGAAAGGCAAGTAAATTTATCAAGAGAAATGTATGAATCAATGACTCCATATGTTTCAAAGGATCCAAGGGAAGCATATCAGAACTATAGAGATCTTGACATTGGTAGCAATCCGAGCAATCTGACAAACTTTCAAGAAGCTGAGGTTTATGGACGCAAGTATTTCAAGGATAATTTCTTAAGGTTGTCAAAGGTGAAGGCCATGGTTGATCCTGATAATTTCTTCAAGCATGAACAAAGTATTCCACCCTTTGTGTCTCCTTAGCACAATAATAAGCTTCATTTTTATTCAAATGTACAAAAAATAATGAGTTTAGTTGCAAATAAAAGTAAAAATACTACTTTTAGTAGTAGTTTTTACAATTTAATCATGTGCACCTAGTTTTGACCAATTATTTTGCCATATATTAAATTTTTATAATTTGATATACCAATTAAAATGTTGGTCAAATCTTGCACACATAATATTAGCTGAGTTGAACCACAAAAATGCTATGTTAATCTTTGTTGTACAGTGCATCAATACTTAATTTATATAACCTCCTATTAAAAAAAATTATAGTTTTGACTAATTATAAAAACATACACTCTTGGACTTAAATCTTATCCGTGGATATTATAAAATAAAAATGATAATTTAACTTTTTATTTTGCTACTACCGAATTGAAATTTAGTAGATTTTATTAACATAAACAATAATAAATTAATATTTTATTCAACTAATTAATTATATATTATTTTAATTACAAATAATTTTATTGGTGAACAAAATAAAATTGTAAAATATACCCAATATATATTTACTGATTATAGGAAGATGTATTTGTATAAAAATTATTGTAAAAACATATATGAATTTACCAAAATTAAAAAATTATAATAAAGTTGCAAAAAAACAATAAAAATTGTACAAGTCATAAAATTATAGTTTCGTATCATTCTTAGACCGCCGAATTAATAACTTTTGTTACAGTTTATGAAAAAATAAGCACGATAATACTTATCTCGTCGCGCAATATTGTACGGAGATAAAAAAAATTAAATTACAAAAAATTTCTTATTTTACAAGGAGTTGAATAATTTTAGAAAGCTAAAGAGATAATTTGTCGCGCTGCATGACGCACTATTCACTTTGCACGACGCTAAACATTTTCCAAAAATTAAATTATATTCAAATCAATAAAATAGTTCTAGGACTCATAAGTCCTCAATAATAGTGACAAAATAAAATTTATTTTACAACTAGAATATATTAACATACAACTCAATCTTGTCTATGATAGACAATAGAACTTTATTAGATTATGCATGAATACTGATTTCACACAAAGACTTACCAAGAAAATGCACATATATGGATGTCCCAATAAAGAATACAACAAACATCCTTATTACACGTTCATAATTACCTAAACAATTATCTATCATTACCAAGATGAGAGAATTGGAATGCTCTGTTCATTTCTAAAGAAATTAGCAGGGTCAACTGTAGTCTTCACATGCACCAATCTATCAAAGTTAATCTTGAAATACTTAATACCCCAAATGCTTGCTCGCTTGTAGCTTGTGTTACCTAAATTGTTTACACCAATATCAAGATCCCTGTAGTTGATGTATGCTGCTCTTGGGTTCTTGGAGACATAAGGAGCCAAGAAATTGTATAGCCTTCTGATCCAACTTATATGCTTTTGAGCTGCTTCGATTCCTTCTTCATCCCAATACGCCAAGTGTTGAATCTTGTATAAATTTCCAGCTCTGTGTGGAAATGGAATGCTTGATTCTGATATCTCGCTCATTCTTCCTCCGTATGGACTAAAGATCAGCTGACCTGCACCGACATCTACTTCGAAAAGCCTCTCCCATATGCCTTCCAGTGCAACTTCAGGCATAGGTTCTTTGACATAATCAGATTTTGCTTTGAAATACCTCAAAGATGGCTGAGTTCTATCGAGCAAAATATCCAAAGATGAGTTTGAAAATCCAGCAAAGTAGAGGATTGATTCGATCCAGCTCATTTCGATGCAATCTTCCCTCACCAAACCCAGTTCAGGGAAGCTTTCTTGCATCAACGAGAGCAGCCTGTCAGCCCCACCAAGAAACAAGGAGTTAAATGCTGCTCGTACTGTTGTGTTTTGTTGACCAGTGGAGTTAACTCTCTCTATAATTACTCTTATGAATAGATCTTCGTGAAGCTTATCTGCTATATATTGCCATCGATTGACAATATGAGTTGCGTTTTGTTCCAAGGTTTTTGTCACTGTAAACACAGTGACAGTAGATGGAACTGGAACCAAGTTAACCTTCCATGAAATAACTATTCCAAAGGTGTTTCCTCCACCTCCTCGAATAGCCCAGAAAAGATCTTCACCCATCGAAGCTCTATCAAGAACTCTACCATTAACATCAATCAATATTGCATCAATTATGTTATCTGCAGCAAGACCGTATTTTCGCAGCAACGTGCCATATCCTCCACCGCTGAAGTGCCCACCAACACCAACAGTAGGACAAACACCTGCTGGAAAAGCAAGAGTTCCACTTTTCTCAGCAATACTATAGTATAATTTGCCTATGGTTGCACCAGCTTGAACCCATGCAGTGTTGTTTACAGCATCAACAGTGACGGATTGAAGATTGATTAGATCAACAATGACAAATGGAAGGAGAGAAACATAAGATAGTCCTTCGTAGTCATGGCCACCGCTTCGAACTCTGATTTGCATGCCATGTGTTTTAGAACATATTATGGCAGCTTGAACATGGGATACATTCAATGGGGTAACAATAACTTGAGGCTTTGGAGTGGTAGATGTATTGAACCTAAGGTTTTGTATGGAGAATTTCAAAATAGATAAATATGAAGAGTTTATTGGAGTATAAATGACTTGGGAAATAGAGTTGGAGTCTTGAGTATAAAGGTTAAGGCATTCAAGAAAATTTTCATGGCTATTATCAGCTGAACCTAACCATGAAAATGACAATAGAAAAACAAAAAGAAATGGCAAGATTGGAGAATCCATATCTATTTCTTGGCTTATTCCTTCGATTATATTGTTCTTTGCATGTCATTGTTCGAGGGGGCTTCACATATTTATAATAGTAGTGATTGAGAAGGGTTGATTGCTTGTGAAGAATGAGAAGGGTTGATTGCTTGTGAAGAAATTAAAAAATGTGAATGAGAACGGCACAATTTTTCTTGGAAGAACAATTCAAGCACATCTAGATTGAGGAACGTTACAAGTAAATTGATTGGAGAAGGGGCATGTAGAAAGTTCAAATTTGTTTAAATGAAGAACCACGACTTGCATGGGAAGAATATAAGAACATTGACTTTTGACAAATAATTTTTCATTTACTACAATTTAAAGTAATGACTGTTTACGAAACATTGATTTAAGTTGTAAGTAGTTTAGATTTTTTAAAATAAAATTTTAAGTTTAAATGTTATATATAAAAAAAAAATTTTGAAAGAGTTTTTTTTTTTTCATAGAATCTATTTGATTCAAACTTCCAAAAAGTTAGAACTCATATGACTATTAAATACCAAAACATCAAATATAAAAGAAATTATTAGCGATAGAATTCATTTATTTATGATTCCAAATAAGAATTAATTTATTAATCTGTTACCTTTGAAAAAAAAAAAAGACCAATTCTTCGTTCTTCAGAACTTCAGAACATCTTTGATCTTTGAGTTTAGTGTATTTACCTAGGAAGTCATCCAGTGATCAAGCCTTTGAGTTATCCTGTTTTGGTTTTGGATTCTATTACTAATCCTTTGTGTATTTTGGTGTTCCTAACCATCCACTCATTTTTTTCTCAATGGCCAGTAATGTTAGCATTATGGTAATACATATAAATGATAAACTCAATTTATATTTATGAAAATTTTAATTTTCAAAAGAAATGTCTGAACATTTTTTATCCAAGCCAACAATTTCTTTAATTTCTTTAATTTTTTTCATTTTAACAATAAGTTATATATATGATATATTTTTTACTGTTATCATATGACCGAATTCATCAACCTCAAATTTAAATTGAATTTTTTTTTCTTAATTTGCATCAATTCTAATAAACAAATAAAAAAAGAATTATTGACTGAAGAACCTCTCCTATTTTTCTTTTCAATTGAGTACTACATATATTTAAAAGGGAAAATTTCTTGCCTAATATAGAAAATTATATAAAAATGATAAAAAAAAAAATTAATACTGATGTCACTAATGATGAAGGCCAGAGCTGGTTGGTGGTTAAGTTAAGGATATGTAGTTTCTTTCTTTCTATATATGAGTTATAAAAGTTCCAATAATATGTTTTCTTTTGATCTCTAATTAAACGATTATTTTCATTATATTTGAAAATTGCTTATTTAATTTTCATTCACAAACGTAGTAATGTTTTATTGACTTTGTTTACATGAAAAAAGTTTGGATTTATCTTGGAAAATTGATTTCTGATATCTAATTCTCTTCAATTCCATTTCCATGCATGAACACGTTCAATACCCTATCCTATTTTCCCCCTGAATCAGACTTTTCTTTCAAGAAATCCATTTTTGTCAATACCAAAGAAAATAAAGAAATTTTATTTGCAATGATAATGATCGATCGACAATCAATATACTAATATATAAAGAAAATGTCAAAAACAATCGATATTTGAAAATGAAAATTAATGGTGGACATATTCATGGCAACTAACCCGGAAAAAGCATATATTGCAACTTTAAAAAAATGATTTTTCCCCTGATAAGGAGAACTATAAAATTCCACAAATGATAACCACCAAAATCTCATAAAAGAATTAACAACTTCACGAATAAAGATTTAAAAATTTTAACAAAAAAAAGACCGATTAGATATATTTGTAATTATTGGATGCAAAAACAACAAAAATAATAATAAAATAGAAGAATAATAAAGGACCACGGTCGATTGGTCAAAATTGAAAGTATTTGATGCAAAAGAGAGAAAAAAAAAAAAGACAGTTGTTAATTTATTACTGTTGGAGATCACGGTATTTTTATATTTTTTTATTTTAATAGTTCAATACGTATAATTTTATATTTATATTATTTAGATGGTAAAATTTGTTAGAATTCATTTTTTTTTAGTATCCAAAATTTACAAATTAAATAAAATTTAATAGAGGAGAAAAATAGTTTATCCATAATAATTTTAGGCAGAAATAATAATAAAAAATATAAAAAATTAATTTTTCATTTAATGTAAAGATTCTGATCAGTTCTATAGACAAGTTAAAATCATAAAATTTTGATTAACATCAAAATTCATGTATTTTATCATCGAATGATAGTGAAATTACAAGTTATAATAATTTATTACCTAAGTACTATAAATATGAAATTATAAAACTGAATTATAAAAAATCACAAACCCCTAACAATAAAATATTTAAACCACAATATATTTATCTTTATCTCTATTTTAAATTATTGTAATTATATTTACTAGAATTTGTATCAATTTAACTATAACATTTTTCAATTTTTCTTTCATTATCTAATTTTATTTTTAAAACATAAATATAATTTAAAAATTATTATAATATTTTTTTAATCAAAATTTCACTTAATTTTTTTTAATTTTCTCTTTAAAAAATTGAGATTTAAAGAATTAACCAATAAGCAGATGTGGCAACTAAAATAATTGATCAGACAGAAGGACACAGCACTTTTAGTTTTTCAAGTAGACAATACTTTATATTTCTAGGCATATTGTACTAAAAATTCAAACATTTATAATTTTTTCTTAATTTTTAAATTAGCAGAAATATTTTAAACTAGCTAATTTTATAAAATTTTAGTATGAATAATTATATAGTCAAAGGCAAATGAAAAATAATGACATGACATCTATAATATATTACATATCCAATTTATTCTTTTATTATGTTTACTAAATTTACAAAATTGTATTGGTATAAAATCTTTAATCATTTGAGACTTTTAATATTTTGTTCCAGTTTCTAAATTTTGATAAAGATAATATGATTTTGATATCATTTAGTGAAAATTAAATAAAAAAAATTAACATTACAATTAAAGATAAATTTTTCTATTGACCATTTGCATGATCAATCCCTAATTCACTTTGATTTTGACTTTAACAAATGATTTTGAACTACTAATTTATTTGCTTATGTGTGTTATTATGTTTGGATTCAAATCACAATTATAGAAGCAAGTTTTGAAGATTAAATCAAAGTCATTTTGGAGTCCTTAAAACCTTCATGAATGCCCTCCAAGTGATCATGAACTTATGAAGATCAAATGAGGTTAAGAAAAGTAAGTTTTTGAAGCTTACAGTGCTCCTCACAAGTGTTCCTCACAACCATAAGAAGCACCCATGAGTCAAAGGGAAATTGAGCAAAGAAAAGAGCACTTCTCATGGTTCCTGCTTATGATCAGGATCAGGATCTACTCACAATGGTGAAGGTTTTGACCCAGCAAGATGGTAAGCAACCTTATGATCCAGCTAGAAAGAAGCCAAATGGCTATATTCCGGGGTAACGACTATATTTTTTGACCATTAGCTTTACCCTAAAACATACAAAAAGCTGAAAACTCATTTTAATGTAGATAGTGAAGGTTTTGGACAATTTTAGGGTTCTCTGTAGCTAGTTTTTCATCTATAATAATAAATATAAGACTTAAAACTTCATTTAAGAAGTTAGAAAGTTTGTTGAAAACATTAAAACTTAGCATTCTTTGTATTTTTAAAGCACTCTTTTGTAATTCTTCAATTGTACTAAAATTTTTAAGTGTTAGAATTGTGTGATGAGATAATACTCAACTTCCACTCTTTTCTTGTGTTAAGTTAGAGGAAGTAAGGTTTAATTCTCTTGTTGGTTTAAGTGTTAGTCATTAAAACACTTAAAATTTAGTTTTGATTTGAGTTTAGTAAAAAGAAACTCTTTATTGTAAAGGTTTGAGTTAAGCCTTGAAAAACTTTTATTTGTAATCAATCTTATGAATAGATTGGTATGGAGTTTAAAAATCCTAACTTTGGGACAAGTTAGGTAGACATGTAGAACTAATTGATAACCCAAACTCTTTAAATTGTTATCTTTATGATTGCTTTTCTTAACTCTTCTCATTCATCTTTAATTTCTTATTTTCTCTCTAAATTAAACCTTTTAAATTTCTCTTCATCTCTTTAAAAACTTAATTAGCCATATTCAATCCCTTCAAAGTTTGAATTCTAGGTACTTTATTGCTAAAATTAAGATCACTGGGAATGATTTTCTTAACTTCCAATCTCTTAAACCATTCTTTGATAGAAATAACTATCCTCATTTGAAGTACATGATGACGTTGTATCTAGATAGTGATCTCATTAGGTTTTGGGATGTTGTACTTCAAGAATGGAGTCCTCCAACCAAAATAGTAGAGAATGCTCAAGTTCTTGTGGATAGAGTTAGATTGAGAAAAAATGAACATGATGATAACTATAAGAATAAGAAAGTCATGACAATCCTTCTTGCCTCTATCTCAAGAGAAAAAGGTAGGAAGGTACAATATTACATTTTAGCTAAAGAGATTTAGAAGACTCTAAAGAGCCACTATAAAGGAAATGTACAAGTTAGATTTAAGAAGGTTTAACTTCATATTTATGAGTATAAACTTTTTAAGATGAAGCATCAAGAGTCCATTACCAAAATGACTAATAAATTGAATGCTCTTCTCACTATTTTGAGAAACCTGGGGAAACACTACTTAAAAGAAGAAGCTAACACTAAAATTTTAAAAGTGCAACCCAAGAAGGATTGAGAATCAAGGGTGACTTCCATTGAAGAAGCTTATGATTTATTAAAGCTCCCCATTGATATTCTCATTTGAAAGCTATTAACTCATGAGCTTGATTTGAAGCAAAAATATGAGGAGAAAGAAGAAAAGAAAGAAAGAAAAAGGGGATTGCTTTAAAGGCCATCCAAAAAGATAGTCGAGAAGAAAGTCTTATTGACTTAAGTAAAGAAGATGATGAAATAGCCATGCTCATAAAGAACTTCAAGAAGATCTTGAGAAGGAAACATTTCCCAAGATAAAAAAGACAATAAGAAGAATGATGGTAAGGAGACCAAGTTACTTGTTCTGAGTGCAAGAAACTAAGTCATAAAAGAAGTGAGCGCCTAAAGCTCAAACTCAAGGGCAAGGGAACCAAGGAAAAGAGGAAGGCCTTTAAAGCCACTTGGGATGACTCATCCAATTCGGAAAAGGAATTGAAGAACTAAGAGGTGGCCAACTTATGCTTTATGATCCTTAAAGATAAAGAGGTACCCTCTACTTCTAATTCCTTTTATTGTAAGGATGATGATGAGATCTCTATTATGAGCAAGCTTATTTTGAAATGCAAAAATTTGCTTTCAAAGAAAAAATTTTACAAACTAGAGCTTTCAAAAATGTCAAAAGAATTTGAAGATTTAAAAGATAATTTTTCTAAAGTGATTTCCTTAAATGAGCAACTATCTAATGATTTGAAAGCTTTTACTTTTTTGAGATATGAATTTGATGAGACTAAAGAAGAGAATAAGAAGCTTTTTAAAGAAGTTTTAAAGCTAAAGAATTCAACTTTCAAATTTCACAAAGAAAAAGAAACTCTTGATGCTCTCTTGATTTCTCAAAAGTTTCGCATATAGAATTGGATATGAATATGGGGCTTCATCATCATTATCCTCTCAAAATAAATTTATAAAAGCTAAACTTGATTCCTATACATTCTTCTAGTAGTATTACTAAGACTCAAGCTCCTATAGCTAAAGAGCCTCACACACCTAGAGCTAAGTCTTTCAAGACTTATTCCCCTATAGCTCAAAAGTCTAAGGCATAAGCCAAAAGATCTTAATCTAAGCATGCTTCCATGTACACAAAGAAACACATACCTAAGCATATTACACCATACCATCATATGCACACTTATGAATGTATATCACATGGACATTCAAGGATTCATATGCCTAGTAGAAGATATATGCAATATTCTTATATTAAGAGTACTCGTACACCTAGGCATAAGAGATTTACTAAAGTGAAATGCTTTTGTTGCTTGACTCTTAGTCATACTAGCAATTTTTGCTATTATAGAAGGTTGAACTTAAAATTATTGACAATAAATTACTTTGAAACTAACCAACCTAGACCACTTAAGGTTTGAGTTCAAAAGAATGCTTGATTTATTTGTGTGTAGGTGTGCTTAAAATCTATTAAAAGTAATAGTTAATGGTACCTAGATAGTGGATGTTCAAGATATATGATAGAAGAAAAATACCAATTTACTTCCTTAAGGTTAAAGAAGGAGGAAGTGCAATATTCGGAGACAATGTTAAAAGGAAGATAATGGAAATTGGCAAAATAGGTAACCCTCAAACTCTTTCTATTCATCATATCTTATTGGTTGATGGGTTGAAACATAATTTACTTAATATTAGCTAACTTTGTGACATGGAAAATAAAATGACATTTTATCCTAAGAATTACTTTGTTAGTAGACTTGATGATGACAAAGTAGTTTTAAGTAGTGAAAGGATAGATAATGTTTATGTTATTGATTTGAATAAAGTTGATAACAAAAAACATTAAGTGCTTAATGTTTATTTCTTATAACACATAGACTTGGCATAGGTTAGGACATGCTAACTTTGAATTGATTTATAAGTTTAGTAAAAGTCAATTTGTGGATATTTTATCCAAACTCAAGTTCATCAAAGACAAGATATGTGATACTTGTCAAAAGGGAAAGCAAGCTACGTTATCATTCAAGCTCAAAAATAGAGTGTCCACCTTAAGGCCACTTTAGCTAATACGCATGGACTTGTTTGGACCAAATAGAGTTGCTAACTTAGGTCGAATGCACTATGTATTTATTCTTATTGATGATTACTTTAGATTTACTTGGGTGTAATTTCTAGCTCATAAGAATAATGCCTTTTATGCTTTTAAAATTTTTCTAAAAAGAGTTAAAAAAAAAAAGAAAAAGATTTTTACATTACTAACATTATAAGTGATCATGGAACCAAATGTGAAAATGAGCATTTTAACTCTTTTTATGATGAAAATGGTATTTCTTATAACTAGTCTTCTTCTAGAACACCTCAAAAAAAGGGATAATTGAGAGAAAAAATAAAACTTTGGTGGAAATAGCTAGAATTATAGTTCATAAGTATAACTTGCCATAAGACTTTTAGGTGAAAGCCATTAAACAAAACTTCTTATTAGTTATGGAACAATAGAAAATTCAAGATTCTGTATCTTAAAGTATTTAGGTGCAAATAATTTATATTAAACACTAAGGACAACCTTGAAAATTTTGATTCAAAAGCCGATGAAGGCATATTTTTAGACTATTCCACCTCTAGTAAAGCATATAAAATCTTTAATAAAAGAACTATAGTGGTTTAAGAGTCTATGCATGTTACGTTTAATGAATCTAACCCAATTGATTTGAGAAAGAATCTTATTATTATTGATGATTTTGTAAGTAACTTTATGGACATGAACCTATAAGAAAAGGATGCCCAAAGCCCTTGGAATTGGAAGCACTAACAAAAAAGGAGATTCAAGAGTTGCCTCCACCAAAGGAAGAGCTTTCAAAGAATTAGCACTACAAGAAGAATCATCCAAATGAGCTAATTTTAGGAGAAACTTTAAAAGGAATAACCACTAGATCCTCCTTTAGACCTTTAGTTAATTTTGCCTTCATCTCTTAAATTGAACCAAAGTCCACTAATGAGGTTTTGAAAGATGAATATTGGGTACTTGTAATGCAAAGGGAACTCAATCGATTTAAGAGAAATAAGATTTGGAACTTAGTTCCTAGACCTAATAATTATTCTAGTATTGGCACTAAATGGGTTTATAGGAATAAGCTAAATGAACAAAGTGTAATTACTAAGAACAATGTAAGATTAGTGGCTAAAGGTTATAATCAAGAAGAAGGCATTGATTATGACGAAACCTTTACCTCGTTGTAAAGGTTAGAGACCAGTAGGATGTTACTAGCATTTATATCTTGTATGAACTTTAAACTTTTTTAAATGGATATTAAGAGTGCCTTCTTAAATGGTTATCTTCAAGAGGAGGTTTTTGTAGAATAACCTTTAAGTTTTGAAAGTCATGAATTTTCAAATCATGTGTTTAAATTGAATAAGGCACTATATGGATTGAAACAAGCTCCTAAAGTTTGGTATGAAAGGTTGAGCAATTTTTTATTAGAGGAAGGATTCTCTAAAGGAAAGGTTGACACAACTCTTTGCATAAAGAAATCCAATAGTGACTTGCTAATTATTAAACTATATATTGATGATATTATATTTGATGTTACTAACCATTACTTGGGTGAGGAATTTTCTAAGTTAATGCAAGAAAAATTTGAGATGAGCATGATTGGTGATCTTAAGTTCTTCATTGGGCTCCAAATCGAGCGATGTAAGTATGGGATCTTCATCAATCAAGCTAAGTACACAGAGGAAATTTTTAAATACTTTGGGATGGAAGGCACCAATGAGTACCACTGCCAAACTCTCCAAGAATGAAAATAGAAAGCCAGTTGATGAGAAAAAGTATAAAAGTATTATCAGATTCTTACTCTATAAGAAAAAGTATAGAGGTATGATTGGATCCATACTCTATCTTATAGCTAGTAGACCTAATATAATATTTGCTACATGCTTATATACTAGGTTTCAATCTAGTCCTAAAAAGTCTCACTTGCATGCCATCAAAAGAATCTGTAAATATCTCATTGGCACTTTGATATAGGACTTTGGTATCCTAGGAGTTCAACCATTAACTTGATTACTTATTCAGATGCGAACTTTATCGGTAGTTTATTATATAGAAAAAGAAGTTCCTGAACTTATTAATTTTTAGGACAATGCTTAGTTTTTTAAGTTGGTAAAAAATAAGTTTTGGTTGCCTTGTCCACTACAGAAGCCGAATAAGTGGCGACTAGTTATTATTTCTTACAAATTTTATGGCAAAAATAACAACTCATGGACTATGACATTAATATTGATCACATTCTAATTAAATGTGACAATACAAGTGCTATAAACCTTAGTAAAAATCTCATTCAACACTATAGGATCAAACACATTGACATTAGGCATTATTTTTTGCATAGTCATACTCAATGTGACATTGTACTTGAATTTATTGACACTAGCAATTAACTAGCCAATATTTTTACTAAGCCACTTAATGAGGATCATTTTAATTTCATTAAGTAAGAGCTTAGTATGCTAGATGGTTCTAGTTTGAGATGATTATTTTACTTGCTTACATGTTTATGCAATTCTATACATTGAACTTAGTTTATAATTGATTTGAATTGAAGCATCTGAAGTTGCCTTTGTTTGCATTTTTATGCTAATTAATAATTAATCATTGAAATTAATTCATATAATTAATTATTTAACTAGCAAATATTAATTTATCCATTAAGATCCTACATCATTTATATAATCAAAAATTGATTACAAAAATATCATTGATTTTAGTCAAAATTAATTTAATTTTAAAGTTTTTAATTCTGTCAAATTTAGTCCAAAAGGAATAAATTGCAACAAGCTTTCAGACTCAATTAAATTTTTTTTGAAATTTCAATGACTAATTGGCAACTTTTCTCACAACCGTTAACTTTAAAACATCCCGCTCGTGACATATGGCAGCCGGCAGGCAGTGCCGCTCATGATCAACGGTTACAATCGACGCTCATGATCGTGAGCGTCAAAGCTACCAACTTGGATTTTGACCATATTTCACTACTTTTTAATATATTTTACATATAATAAAGATCCAACAACCATATAACTTCCACCATTGATTAAAACTTGATATAAAGGTGAATATTCATGCATTTTTGTTATAAATATCCCTTTAGTTCATGGTTTTAAATATCAAAACTCATTTTCTCTCTTTAGCATTTTCTTTTACTTTTCTTGCTCACTTAGCACTCTTATTAGTTATTCTTTGTAAGTTCTCTCTTTTTCATTTATCTTTCCCTCTTTATACACTTTCACATAATTTTTCTTACATATTTTTGTTACTTCATTACTCATGACACCTAAAAAGATCACTAGACAAGAAGTTTCTTCATCCTTCACCCCAAAGAGAGCAACCAAATAGCAAACTAAGGAAATTTCTCCCACCTCTTACACACAAGCTCAAATTCAATCAAAGGTGGCAAAATTTTCCAAAAGAATAATAATTCCTTAAAGATATATGTTAAACACTAGAAGAGTTTGGATGCTTTGATGAAGTGAAATAATGTCTTGACAAGGTAGGCTTATGTAACCTTACCTTTGATATTCAACCCACTCATCCCCAATTGGTTATTGAATTTCTTTATAACAATTGCCCTAGGATTAACCATATTGATGCTCGAAATCCTTTAAATAATATAAGGTTTAGATTAGGGGGCAGAGATAGGTTCCTCACCGCCTAAGATTTTAATTTCATCTTTAGTTTCAAATAATAGAGGCATGTTCAGGCCAACTCTAATTAGTCACCTCATAATTTTTGGTTTCGTAATTATAAAGCTACCTCACATGGTTTTCATATCAAGGTTACCAAATCATCTTTCCTAAAATCTAAAGCCCTTTGGTATACTCATAGGTTTCTTGCCTACTCCATCAATGCAAGAGGCCTTAGTCATGAGGCAATTTCCTTTGAAAATCTTTTCCTCCTTCATTATATGGTAGATAATGAACCCATTAAGTTAGGAAGATTGTTGCAATAGAGATTACGACTTTTAAGTGATAGTGTCTCCGGTAATATCTGTATTAGTAGGATCATAATCAAAATAGCTAACCACTTTAGAATTCATAATTCTACTCCTAATACCATTCCTTCAAACCTTATTAACTCTACCTTTATTAAAAATTTCAAGTAATTTAAAAAAGTGAATGGAATGTGGCTATGGAAGGATATAAAGAAGTTGCTCAATAAAGGTATGAGGAACTTGAGTAATATTTTAAGGATATTGATCAATTTAAAGCTCAACAAGAAGGGGAAGAAGCATTTATGGCTCAAGCATGCACCATGCCTCAAAGAAAATAAACTAGAGGGGAGGGATCCTCTAGTAGTACTCAAACATATGGTGATAAGCCCCAATGGGTTAGCGACATGTTCAATCAGATGTCCTTAATGAAAACTAACTTTAATTAAAGGTTTGATCAAGTGGAATAATACTTCAATAGAAGGTTTAACCAAGTAGATGCTCATATTATCCATCTCCAATATGATATCCATTATTTATATGAAAGGCAAGTCTATTGATGCTAATATGCTCCTTTTTCTCATCCACTACCTTAAGAAGAAGGAGAAAATGAAGCTCAAAGCCATGTTAATGATGGAGATGCTCAACTTAGCCTTATATTCTTTCATGCATTTCATTCATGTTTTTATCATGTTTTTCATCTTTCATTTTCATTCTAGGATCTTATGAACTATATTATCTATCTTTTGTGCTAATGTTTATGTCATTTTCTTCTTGTTCTTATGTTTATGTAGCATGGCTTATGTTCTAATGAATCCTATAGTGTTGTTATTATTAATGCAATGTTATTTCTTTTTTCTCAATCCAAGAATCTTTTTTAACTTTGATGAAATGAGGAGAAATAAAGAAGAAGTTTAAATCAAACTGACATATGAATATGTGACTTATGTGGCCTATATTCATGAATGCTTAATATGTTATTGTAATATTTGATTTGATCATAACCTTAATTCTAAGTGCTTATATAGACATCAAAGCTTTAGTTAACCCTATCATACATTAATGGGGATAATGTACTAAACCCCTAGTGTATGATTAAGGGGGAGCAAACTTTGGACACATATGCACTTATACTTTATTATTTAATCATTCAAAATTATTTGTCAAAGTTAAAAGTGGGAGATTTCTTACCATTTGCATGATTTTGGTTTTGACTTTAAAAAATATTTTTGAATTCATTAATTTATTTGTTTAAGTGTGTCATTAAGTTAGGATTAATATCACAATTATAGAAGCAAGCTTTAAAGATTAAGTCTAAATCAATTTAGAGTCCTCAAAACCTTCACAAATACCCTCTAAGTGATTATGAACTTATAAAGATCAAATGAGGATAAGAAAAGCAGGTTTTTGAAGCTTATAATGCTCCTCGCGAATGCCTCTCATGACTATAAGGAGCACCCATGAGCCAAAGTGAAAAATAAGCAAAGTGAGCAAAGAAAACAACACTGCTCATGGTCCCTACTCACGACCGTGAGCAGCCTCACGATCCAATTAGAAAGAAGGAAAATGGTTATATTCAAAGGTAATGGCTATATTTTTTGACTCTCACGACCATAAGCCTCCTCCTCACGACCATGGGTACCATAAAACCTGCAAAAATCTAAAAACTCATTTAATGAAGATAGTAAAGGTTTTGGATGAATTTATGCCTCTACAACATCTAATTTTTCATATTAACTATAAATACAAGGCTTAGAACTTTATTTAAAAAGTTATAAAGTTTGGTTAAAGCATTAAATATTAGCATTCATTGTATTTTTATAGCACTCTTTGTAATTCTTCAATTGTACTAAAATTCTTAAGTATTGTAATTATGTGATAGAGATAGGACTCAACTTCTACTCCTTTCTTGGGTTAAGTTAGGGGAAGTGAGGTTTAATTCTCTTGTTGGTTTAAGTGTTAGCCATTAAAACACTTAGGATTTGATTTTGATTTAAATTTAGCCAACAAAAACTCTTTATTGTAAAGGTTTGAGTTAAACCTTGAAAAACTTTTATTTGTAATCAATATTATGAACAGATTAGTGTGGGGTTTAAAAATTCTAACTTGAGGATAAGTTAGGTGGAAACGTATGATTAATTGATAACCCAAACTCCTTAAATAATTGTCTTTGTAATTGCTTTTCTTGACTTTTCTCATTCATCTTTAATTTCTTATTCTCTCTATATTAAACCTTTTTACATTTCTCTTAATCTTTTTAAAAACTTAATTAGCCCTATTCGACCCCCCTATAGGCTTTTACAATTTATAAAGGTAGGGAAATCAGGTTGAAAGAGAAGGTCATCATGAAGAAAGAGAAGGAAATCAGGTTGAAATTAATGGGAATAACAAAGAAAAAAATGAATAGAGGGCAATAAAAGTAAGAAAAACTACTAAAAGTGAAAAGAAAATGTAACACCCGCATTTTGAATGCATTGTTCATACATTATATTTTCATGACATATGGTGTAGAGTCATGGATTCTATTTAAGTTTGGGTGTATGATTGTTGGTGGAGAGGGACTTAATTGTAAGAAAGTTTGGACTAAATTGTCAAAATAGAAAGTTGTGGACTATTGAGTAATTATCTAAGTTTATTAAGTAGGTAAAGAGATATTTGGGTGATATTTATGTATTATTTTATTAAGAAATAATTGTTGATAATTATCTAACTACTTATTAATTTATTCTTTATTATATTATAGTGTTTAATTAAGGGGACATTTCTTAGCCAAATGGGGTAATTTAATTGGTGAATATTTTATGTGAATATATATATATATGGTTGTAGTATGGAGAATGTAGAGATTCATTAGAAGAGAAGAAGGGTTTTTGAGAGGCTTTGGGGGATTTTTGTTAATTCTTTACATATCTAGCAAGGATTTTGGGGAGCTCAAGAAGATTCATAAGGTGTTTGAGCCTCAATTTTGTAAGCCTTGCATTTATTTTTAGTTTATTGAAGCTAGGTTGTGTTGGGTGAATTTCGTGTTCTATTTTAGGTGTTGTATTAGTCTTCTTGTTTTGATCATATCTTGAGTTGTAAAACTCTGATTGGAGTACAGTTTAATGCTCTAGAAACTTCAGAGTGTCCTCTACAACTTTTATGTTTTGAGGTTTAGCTAATTTTTCTATTAAAATTGACTGGCACAGCTGAATATTTTCGTGCTCATGCTGTCAATTCTATTTCACCTGTTTTACCCGAGTTGCATCAAAAATCCATAATTAATTCCACATATATCCAAATCAAGTAATTCTAGTTGGAATTTTAAATAGACTCATAAATCTAGTTTCAGTAATATTTTCATAATTTTTTTGACTTGTGTGTGAATTATTTAGATGTGTTGAATCTTGAGCTTTAAAGTGCATCTAGTGCAATTAAGTGCTAGAGTCATGGTTGTTATATGTATTGATGTATGGATTGTGTGTAGGACTTGATAAAAGGGAAAGAAGGTACTCTTAAGTGGTAGAAAGACTCTTTGTGTGGTTAGAAGTAATTGGAGGTAAGTAATTACTTACATATGTACATATATAGGCTAAACTCTATTGTGTATAATTGTATTTTCACTTACTAGAGATAAATGAACTGAATTAGTAATTGAGGATATATTGTTAAGATGATGATTTATTGTGATGCAATTATATTGATTATGATGTAGAATTGAATCTCTACCTTATTATGTATTGGTAATGTAAGGATTGGTTACTAAATGATGATGTTGGCAAATAATGATATGTGTGTATATTGTTGTGATTATAAGAAATGAATTATGATCATGTAAGGAATGTTGGTGAAATATTCTGATAATGACTTGTTGAGATGCAATTGCATGTAATGATATTGTGATGTTGCAAATATAAGCATGGTTGGAACTATGATGAAATATTATTATAATAAATCATAAATATGCAATTGCATTGAATTGTATTGTATTGTGATTCACACGGAAGTATGATATGTGAGGAATGTGAGGATGTGTGATTGTGAGATGGGCAAGCTGAGCTGGGCGTATAGCTACCCATATGAGAAGTGAGACTGAGTCGGGCGGATAGTCTCACTAATGGCCATTTAATTGATATTAAAATGATATGTGAGATGGGTAAGCTGAGCCGGGCATATAGCTACCCAAAAATAATATGTGAGATGGGCAAGTTGAGACTAGCATATAACTACCCAAAAATAATATGTGAGATGGGCAAGTTGAGAAGGGCGTATAGTTACCTAAATGGCCATTTATTTGATATTGAAAATGTGAGGAAAATAGCCAATGAGGCTAAGTGTGAGGAAATTATGTGAGTAAAGGTTTATCTGGATACTAACTTGTATAAACATGCATCATTGCATCATATTTACACGTATGTTAAATGTGAGGATTATGTTATGAATGGAATGTGAGAATTATGATATGAATTGACTGTGAAGATGAATCCGGCTAGATAATGCACAGTGAGAATGAAACATAAATGTGTGAACTCTTGAAAACTTGTGAATTTGATTATAAGTACCAAATATATTGTTGAATGAGATAATATATGAACGGGTGATGGAAGTTGATGAAATTATGAATATAAATACATTGTGCTTATGAATGAGTTGTAATAGAATGTTTGAATATAAATAATGGATGTGGATGCTTTTTAATTATGAATGATTGGTATTATGTGCTAATGGATGTTTTGGTTTGGATTAGTATACTTAGAATGTATTGTTGTGGGATGAAGAGTCATATGCTTTGACATCACTAGTCACTTCAAGGACATTTTTTTAATCCATACAAATAAATAAAGTCTAGATGTCTTCATGAAATTATAGCCCTCTGAAATAGATTTCCTTAGCCTCTTGAATCACTTGAATCCGAGTTTGGTAGAGAGAGTTACAGCCAAAAGAGTGCGATATGGTCCATAGGGTCAGGTTACTGCGCATCTGTGCCAACTCGGCACGAGGGTGCTGAGTCATGATTGAGTCATGTGGTGCCGACTCGGCAATCGGGTTCCAAGTCATGACGAGTCAGCCCTCCTTTAGCACACTTTTGTCTCAGTATTTTGGCTATAACTTGAGCTATAGAGCTCCAAATGGAGCAAGATTTGATGCTAGAGAAACTTTAAAGAGTCATCTACAACTTTGATGTTTTGAGTTTGAGATAAATATATGTTTAAGATTCTCTAATTGAGCTTGACATTTTAGTGGTCACTTGCTCCTTCTGCATTTGGACTCCTGTACGCACTCGATGTAGTGCCGATAGTTATAGAACTTTATGGTGATTACATATGGACTTACTAAAGGATTGTAAGGCTATTTTATGACCTTGAGAATGTGTTTTATACATTGGATTTTTATAGTTAATAAATATATTATTGTGAGTTTACTATTTGTGTACAAATATTTAGTATTTGCTTAATGAGTTGCAAGCTCACCCCCTTTAATATTGAAATTTTCTAGGAACTCATTTAGACTTAACTTGAAGCTTGCATTGGAGTCTTAGGTGGGCCGAAATGAGTTGGTACATCCGACCTTCATCCTGCACATCATGTCGGTACATTTAAATTATTTTGTGTAAATGTTGTCATATATTATTAGTTGAGAAATGTTTAAACAATATATATAATGATGAGTAATTGTATACTCAAATGAGTACTTTGTTCAAAGATTTTCTAATACCACATGACGTGGTATGATTGTTGCCATGTGTATGGTGATGGATGTAGGTGTCACATTTAGTGGTATCAGAGTAGGGATTAGATTCCCTCGGGACATGGAACACGATGCATTCATGACATATCATGCATGAGTCATTGATGACATTTAGATGATGTGCGTTGCATAGGTCAGGATGGAAGGACACCAAGCTCAACTTATCAGCCCAATGAGCTATCAAAGTCAATTGTAGACAAATACTTATGCATGCTTTATATGAGCTTAAATAATTTTCATTTATAACTCTCTATAAGTTGCATACTTTTGTATTATGAGATTTGATCGAATGATGAGAGTGATGAATCAAAACAAGTAGATAGTACTATAGATGAGAATTATGAAAGATAGGAGAGCAAGGTCCAAAGATTTCTATAGGTATTAGTAATTCTGCTATAGAAGAGGAATGGTTATAGAATATCGAAAGAATTTTGGATCAAATTGATTGTATTAATACAAAGAGAATTAGTTATGCAGTGTCATTGTTTAAGCAAGATGTTTTAGGTAGGTTTAAGACAATATCAGAAGGTGAAAATAAACTGATGACTATGGTTGGGATAGACTTTTTTTTAAAAGCATTCATTGAGAGATATATATTCAGAGGTGTAAGTAGACAAAAAAAAGATTTAATTCTTTGAGATAAGGAAAAATAATTTATCCTTGGTCGTTTATGAGGCACAATTTGAGAGATTATCAAAGTATGTTTTAAAAAGGTAACAACTGGTGAGTTAATACGGAAACGATTGAAGAAAGGGTTGAATTTAGAAATCAAGAAAAGAATGATATTTAATATATATAGAGACTCGGTGGAAATCACATTATACGCTGATAGGGTTATAAGGGGGAAGAAAAACTATAGATGTATTTATTGATTTAATTCTAACTAGGGGAGAATTGTTTTCTAAAAACTCTAGCTATCAGTAGGGTGATTATGAAGAGCGTGATATGTGATAGTTTAGTCAAGCAATAATGGAAATGAATAGCTAGAGATTTAAAAGAATTCGATAGATAAAAAGGGAATTAGTGGATCTATGTATGATACAGTTTTTTTAAATACAACAATTATGGCAAAAGACATTCAGGTAAATGTTGGGGTTTTAAATCAAGGGAAATTTTATTACTATAGGGAAACGGATTACTTCAACAAAGAATGCCCAATAAAAAGAGACTATTGGAAGATCTCAATTAATTAAACCATGTGTTATAAGAAAGGAAATGTTTTGAATTAGTGATAGACCTAATGGAAGCGGAGAGAGTGAGGAAAGGGAAGTTAACACTTCACCAAATTAAACCTTTTAGCCAACTTCAAAGGTAGGCCAAAGGATATGCTATCTTACAGCAAGAAGATGCTGCTATATCAAACAAAGATATTGGTACCTTTATTTTACTTGCTATTGATGCATTTGTGATTATTTTTTTTTTTTAAATTCTAATGGCTATTTACGTAAGTTGGTACTATGTATACATGGTACAAATAGATTGACTGGACTTATATGTGTTTCTATGCTTGCGGGGATGTTGAGATATGATGAGAGAATTCTGCTTAGGATTAATAATTAGTATGAATTATGTATGAACTTAATAGTTGAGGAATTAAAAAGGAAGATTAGTATTATTTTAAGAGTAGAGTGGGTATGGAACCGATATGATTATATAACTTATTATGTAAGGAAATAGTTATACATATTCGGGAATAAAAAAATATAAGAGATTGATTAGGAGAAGAGACCACAGCCATACTTGGACCTGAGGGAGGAGTAGGAGCTTCCTTGTTTGAAAGGGAAGGTGGGGAAGGAATGATAGTGGGAGGCTGTATTGGTTATGCTGGATTTGAGGGAACGACAGTAGGAGGTAGAGGTGGAGTAGCTAAATCAGGTTCAAGGTTGGAAGGGTTAAGACTTTTCCGAGTTGGACTTGTAAACATAGAGAGAAGCTTGGCAAAACATTAATTAGTAACATAGAGATTAGAACATGATTCCTTTTTGTAAGGAAAGATATTTTCAAAGAATATGACATGCCTTGAAATAAAGATTTTATTTAACTTTGTATCAAGACATATAAAATCATAATTGGTGAGAGAGAAACCAAGATATATGCATGAGCGAGATCTGGGTTCAAGTTTGTGCGTATTGTATGGGTGAAGCCATGGATAGCAAATACGCGCAAAGAAGTGTATTTGGGGTGATGACCAAACAGCTTAAGGTAATGTGTTTCATGTTTTAGAACTGGAGTAGGCATACAGTTGATGAGGTAGGTGGCTGTTTGGAAGGCATAAGTCCAGAACTGTAGAGGAATAAAAGCATTATGAAGAAGGGTAAGGCCAGTTTCAACAATGTGACGGTATTTTCGTTCGGCTAAACCAACATACTCTGGAGTGTATGGTGGTGAGGTGAGATGTTGAATGCCATATTAAGCAAGAAAGTGAGACAAAGCTTGAAACTCTCCTCCACCGTCAATATATATAGTTTGGATTGAAGTTTGAAAGAAGTTTTCTACAAGTTTTTTGAATTTATCAAAAATACTGAAAACTTCAGATTTTAACTTAAGAGGGTAAAACCATATGTATTTAGTGTAGTAATCAACAAATATGACATAATACTTGAAATTTCCAAACGAAGCAATGGGAGAAGGACCTTACACATCAGAA
>CATIWO010192095.1:0-12911 GCA_949673435.1 Macaranga tanarius
TTTTTCTTAAATTATTAGTTGTATTAACAATGATAATGAAAACTAATTAAATAAACTTCATATTTAAATTAGGCTATTTTATAAGAAATATTTGAACAATAAAATAAATGAACATATTTTAATTGTTATAATAAAATATAAATAATTTAAGGTAAAATATAATAAAAATTTTCTATTTTATCTTAAATTAATTATATTTTATAATAAAAAATAAAATTATTAATAAAATTATTTTATTCTTAAAATATTTATTGAAAAATAGCCCAATTTTAAAAATAATATAATTTTATAATTTATCTAATTGAAATACAGTTGAGTTTGAAATTTAGTTAAAATCAAACACAAATTACAATATTGAAAAAACTAATTAAGTTTATCTAAGTATAAATATTTATTCATTTAAGATATATTAATTAAACTATATTTGCACATAATTAAAAATAATTAATTAATTTTATTTGTCATTGTTAATAAAATAATAATTTAAGAAAAATATTTTTCAATTTTAATTTTAGTGAGTTATATAGTTATTATAAAATTTAAATAATAGAATAAGTCATAAATAAATAAATAAAAATTTTATTTATGTAAAATATAAAAAAAATGACAAAATTTTATAGTTTTAAGAAATGTAAAAAAAAGGTTTCTACTTGAGGGTTGATTAACGAAAAATTGCTTTGACCAATCGATAAGACTAACGGAAATTTTTTTTTTAAACTTATAAAACTTGATTATAAAAATTATTTTTTAGGACTTAATTGAAAAAATGATATAATTTATACTTATAGGACTAATAATATATCCCATTTTTTATAAATATTATCTTGGTTGTTAAAAAAAAAAAACAGTTGACCTGGAACCACAGTTCCAATGCTACTCCTTAATCCACTCTGCTATGTCTCGAGCATAATTAATATGTCAATCATTTTGCAATATGAAGTGATCAACAAAATTTGAGCTAAACATATCTTGCACGTTAAATGAAAACGAATATTAAATTCAATGTTGAATGGATTTGCCTATATCAGTAGAAATTCTTGGGTGAACATGGTTCACTACGTAGGATTATGAACTTTCCATTAGAAACTTGACATGTAACACAATTAATTAGCATTTGCTGTACTTTTAACTTTAAGAGTTATAACATCTAACTATAATTATTTTTAATATATTTATGAATTCTTTCTTTAAAAAAAAATATATTTTTTAAATATTACGTATTATCAACTTTTATATATATATATATATATATATATATATATATATATATATATATATATATATATATTCATGAATTTTTTTTTAAATGTATATATATTTTTTTAAATATTACATATTATCAACTTTTTTTTATATAAAATTATTTAGTCCATCTTTTTCCCGTTTTATATAAAACTTAAATATTACATATTAACAACTTGTTTCTCTTTTATTTTTTAAAGTGTCATGGACTTCAATCTATTGGACTTGATTTTATCAAAAAAATAAAAATAAAAAAAATATAGATATAAGACTTTGGCATAGAAAATATATCACATATTATTTTAAAAAGTAATTCATATATATATATATATAAGTAACTATAGTTAGATGTTGCAACTATTAAAGTTAAAAGTACAATAAATGCTAATTAATTGTGCTACATGTTAATTTTCTAATGGAAAATTCATAATCCTACGTGGCGAACCAGGTTCATCCAAGAATTTCTCCATATTTAGAGGCCTGAAGCATTATTTTTGGTAAACTTAACCATTTGTTTAATTCAATTTAATTAAAAAATAAAATTCATTTCATTTTTAAATAAATTTTGAATAAAATTTATTTAAACCAAACAAAATTCATCAATAAAAATTGATTTTATATTAAATAATTTTGTAAAATAATAAAGTTAGAATTGAAGATAAATTTTATAAATTTCTCATTTAAACCAAGCACACTCATTTGATTTTATAAATAAATTTTATAAAATTTTATAAAATTTATTTAAACCAAATAGCCTAAATATTATTTTGGAAAATACAATTTTGAGGCTTTTTTTTGTTTTGTTTTGAATTTTACAATTTTTTTTTAAAAAAGAAAGGAATATGAGTTTTCAGACTCATATTTTACTTTTATCTATTATTTTTATTCTGAATATATAATTTTGTCTGTTACTAATTATATAACTAAAAAATTAGCATATATCTAATTTTGGTGTAAATATTTATCTAAGAGATTAATTTAATTAAGGCTTCATTGCCAACCAAAAAAAAAGTCATATATTTTCTGTTTATCAAATTTAATTTTTCTTATTTTTCAATTTCAATTTAAAACTAAGATACTAATAACATAAAAGCATTCTATACTTCTCAAAAAATAAAAAATAAAAAATAAAATAAAAGCATACTATAACTAAAAAAACCATTTTTGCCACTGTTACTTATCCAACCTCATAAAAAAGTTTTAAAAAATCCTCACAAAATCTTCAAAAATTAATGCATCAATGGAGTGTTTAGGTGTGTTCCTAGTATTATTTCATCTATTGAAGATAGAAAAAATATGAGTTTAAAATATTCAAACTGAAATTAATATTACTGTTAGAAAATTTAGCCTTTTGAAAGTCCATGAAGATCAAAAATTTACTTGAGATAATAAATAAATATGACAATAATAAAAAATATATAACATAGATACAAATTTAACGTGATCTGATGTAAACCTGCGACTATAGGTGAAGAAGAAACAAATTTATTAATCAAAATGAAAAATATAAAAAAAATATTATGGAGATAAACACTTAACCCTTACCTCTAAATATACCTAAACAAGTTTACTACTTGGTACATGCGAAACATAACACATTCTTAATACCTTTTTGAGCACATCCAATGCATATAACTGTAGTCTTGTAATCATATATGAATAAAAACATTTTACATAATTAAGGATCCTCTTCATCATAGGAAACAAGAGTTTAATTCCTAAATAAGAGTCAAATTCCTTTTGAACAAAGATTTCCTTAATTTGGTCATCTAGTATATTATAAATGCAATGGGATTTGAACTAATGATGTTATGAGCTAAAAAATTCAAGTCACATATTTAACAATTCTGCACATTGACTTTAATTTTCTTATATCTTAATACAAAAAATTTATTAAAAAAATTGCTCAACTTTCTTCACAAATGTCTTAATTATGAGAATATATATTATAAAAAAAAAAAGCTCAAGAGACACTTGAATTTATTTTTCCAAAATGCTTAGTCAATAAATCACTAAAATTTACCTCACAAAAAGTATAGAAAAAGTAAATGATAATGTACCAGTATCTATCATGGTAAATCCTTACAACTTTTATAGAATCTGCCAATATATCTAGCTAGCATTATGACAATGGTACCCAAAACAGTATCCAAAATTTTATATCTAGCAATAAACTCATAACCACTAATTTTTAATGTGGACAATGAGATAAGTCTAACATTAAACAAAATCCTTACTATTATTCTAAATGAACCAATGCCAACAATCTTGCAAGGATAATTATTGTCCATTAATTAAAAAAAAAAAACTACCATTAGTCATTTCATAGATGGAAAAGTAATTTCTATTGAGACAAATATGATAATAACAACTAAAATTAAATATCTACCCTTACCCACAATTAGTTATATTTTTAATCATAATAAGGACACTAGTTTCAATCTCATCAACAAAGTTGGCAATCGCAGATTCTTTATGCTGATAATTTAATCTCCTACAATCATGCTTCATATGCCCAATTTTCTTATAATAAAGACATTTCTTCTTTCGTTACCCAAAACTACGATCTAAATTTCTCACATGAGAGTCAAATCTTCTTTGTCATACTTAATTTTCAAGTTTTTGAAGTCAATTATGATGGATGTAAATTTATCAATATGAGATCTCAAGGAATTACCTATTGTCCAAGCATGTATAGTAGTCATAAACCTTTTCATTCAAATCCTCCAGCTTTTCTTTGGTCATGGTAAACACTAAGTTACTATGATCCAATTTTTCTATATTGAATTTCAATATTGCAACAATGAAATCCAAATAATTGTAAGTAGCTCTAATATCACTTATTAGGAAATTTACGCCTGCAGAAGTGCGTAAGGTTATATATATATATAACTTTAAAGTTTTTAACCAATTGCATCCTTATTATGCAAATATTCTACCAAAATAATTCAACTAAAATTATTAAAAATCTAAATAAATTATATAATTTTCATCATTCTTATCTAATTTATATATAAGTGATTTAATGTAGTTATGAATTAAAACTCTTAAATTTGTTAAAACAAATAAAAACAAAAATATTAAATAATAGTTTAAACATTTTCATATTTGTCAATTGATAAAACATAAACTAATTAGAGCATTTTATATTTTGATTGTATGAATAATTGTTGGTTTAGAATTGCATAAAGTATACAACATTTCGTTAATAAAACACATAATTATTTGGTTAACCAAAAAACTTATTTTGGTTTATTAAAATTTGATGTTTTATTAATGTAAACTTAAAATTTAAATTTGTCAAATATAAAAAAAAAGTCGTATTAATTAATATTTATTGACAATTTTTCGAATTAGTGAAATTATAAAACTATTCATTGGGTACATACTTATTAATAATCAATTAAAATTTTTTGTGACCAAAATAGAAAGAAAAATTATTGTATATATTGAAATTTAGTTTTTATTATACATATTTTTTAATTTTTAAAAATTATACACAATTTTTTTGTTAATAGAATTTGTTAGAAACTAATAATTTATAGTTTAATTTGATAAAAAAATAAAAAAAAAAATTGTATTTGAAAACTTTAACAAATTTAAAAAGATTTCTTAAAAATAAAAATTTTATTGACTAAAGTTTAAAATTATAAAAGTTAATTAGATATAAATTTAAAATTGCATGGACCCAATTAGATGTCTTATAAGTTATAATATACAATATGAGGAATTCAATGAAAAAAAAAATAAAAAAATAGAAGTTAAAACTTAAAAGTATGCGAACATATGTGTAACTGTGTAAGAATTCAATAAAAAAAAAGTTAAAAGTGGGGTGGTAGAAAATGAGTTTTTTCTTTAGAGTGCGTTTGATTTAAATAAATTTTCTAAAATTTTATGTAATTTATTTACAAAATCAAGTGAGTGTAATTGATTTAAATGAAAATTTTATAAAATTTATTTTCAATTCTAATTTTTTTATTTTATAAAATTATTTAATACAAAATTAATTTTTATTGATAAATTATATTTTTTATTTAAATAAATTATGTTTAAAATCTATTTGAAAATGAAATAAATTCCTTAACAAAATAATTAAATGGAACAGAGAAAAAAAAGGGTTAACAAAATCTGAATTTTATTAATATAATTTGAGAAGGCCATTGGTCCATTGGGGTCTATAAAAGGCGAAGATTAGTCCACAGAAAGGGTTCATTACTCTCTGAAGTGGAAGAAGCGAACCTCTTCTCTCTCTTAGCACAGTACTTTATTTGTACTCTTTTATCTTCTCCTTCGAAATCGTTTCATTATAATGGATTTCTTTGATTTTAACAACGTGAAAGCTCAAAAAGCAGAGGCTATTATATGGTACAGCCACCCTCCAAGCTTAACAAAGCTTTTTCGTTTAATTGAGTTATGCCTCGCACTGCTGCTTCTGTCCTGGATCTTTAATCGCCTTCCATTTCTTGTCACTATTTCCATCGAGTTTTTCCAGCGAATTGCAGGAATAATTTCTAGCCCAGTCTTTGTCTTCATGTTCTGTAATGTTATCATCGTAACTCTCATGGTTAAATCTAGTAGATTCTCCGGCGAGAATCCCGCCGCAGACAATGCTGAGACTGAGCTTTACGAGAAACTGTTAAAAAACAATGAAAATTGTTGTTACAAGTCATTGTCGTCAGAGAACCCTCCTCCAAATTCTCCGCCTCAGGCAACCGAAGAGATTGAGTACCAAGATAAAGAGATAATCACCTCTAAAACTAATGCTGTTATTATTGAAGATGGTGATGATGGTTTTGACGAAAAGGACTTGTCTTCCCATTCAGATTCTGATTCTGGATCTCATAATCAGAGAGTTTATAGGAGGTCGAAATCAGAGAAGCTAGAAAGAACAGATATGGCAAAAGCGAAGAACCTACTCTGGCGATCAGAGACAGAGAAGTGCATGAATGCAGTGAAGTCTGGCGCGGGCCGCAAGGGTTCAAGTATAGAAGATGAATTGAGTGATGAAGAATTTCAGCGCGCAGTAGATGAGTTCATTGCTAAGCATTTAAGATTTCGTCGCCAAGAATCTTTGTCAATTGTGCTTTAAAAGCGGAGCTCAATGGCCGAGGAACGACCCTGATTTACTTTTTTAAATATGATGTACAGTTAATTTCTAGTTAAAAAGAAATTGTCAGTGTTGAAATCGTGCCTTTTGTTTTCCGAACTTTTAATGGATATGATGACATTAGGAAAGTGGTTTATTATATAAAATTTAATCATGGATGAGTAATCATACCAATGATCTTACTTTTAGTAAAGAGATAAGAGAGGTTCTGAAATTCCGGATGCAAATGCTTCTATGGATTGATTTGTTTGTGACATATATAGTTTTTTTTTTTTTTTTTTTTTTTTAAAAAAAAAAAAAAAAAAAAGTCTCTTGTGACATATAGTTTTTTGGGTCGATAAATGATAATCAAATTATCACGCAATGGATTGATTTACATCAACTTTTGATAGCTGACTTTAACTCTTTGGCAATAAACAAATCATCCCCTCAAAATATTTTTCTTACATTTTTGAGAGCTAATCACTACTCGATTAGCCTCTCTAGATATATATCTAATTTGATTGTTGACAAAAATTCTCGTAAAAATTCTTGTAAGGTTATAACATCTCACAACTAGTTGAGCATCTAATTCAAACTCCACATTTTGGACTCCCATCTGAATAACACCTTTCATTGCCTGCCTAAGTGCTTCTATTTTTTCCACCAAAACTAAGATGCAATTTTTTTCCTTCCCCAAGCATTCTTCATTTCACCTCGTGCGTCTCAACACACATAGGCTATTCTTCCTTCTTTCTCTTTAGCTACGTATGAGGCATCAACATATACCTTCCCCCATCCTACTTGGGGAGTTATCCATTGGTGCATTGGCATTTTGATTAATTTTGATGTGGCTTGTATTCTCATTAGTTTAGTCTTGGTTTCGGGACTTTTTCATTTTGTCCATCATCTTCACTACTTTAACCAATTAATACTCTCTAGGGTGTCATCCTCTCTCTGAAAGATTGTAGCATTTCTTGCTTTCTAAATGAACTTGTAATTTACTCCCAATTGTTTAAAGAAATCATCACGTCGTACTTCCTTTGCCATCTTTACCATATTTTCCTACCAATTTTGAAAAGATTCCAAGTCATCACCTAGCTGATATCCCAACGAACTTGTGAACGAAACTGCTCGAGCCTTTGAGCACTGGAACAAGTAATGAATGATGGACTCTTCTTTTTGTTCACATATTGTGCACTTTGGATATTCGAACATCGCCTTCTATACAAATTGACCTTGCATGCTGTTGTATTTTCAATACATCTCCATAGAAAAAAAGCACTTTATCTTTGTCAGCATAATTTTAGCATTAAAAGATTCTCACCAACCTTATTTCCATTTATATATATTTCACCAAGGGATATCAAATCTCTTACCAACTTTTCTACCATGTATATACTAAGCCCTCTTCTATATAAAGGGCTTCTATATTTTGTATCAATACATAATTCAATATACAATAATTTTTCCCTATCAATCTTCTCTTCTATTTTTCTTATCATGGTATCAGAGCTCCTTTGTTCCTCTTGAGTCAAATATTTGTATTGAAATCTCTTCTATTTTTTTGTCAGTTTTATTATTCTATATTTTTTCTCATGGATTCATCTGAAAATGCTCAACATGTCTCTCATCGCATCACTGTTATCTTTGACAGATCGAATAATGATTTATGGTCCCAATAGATGTGCAATTTTCTCAAGGAATGCCTTATATGGCGACATATGACTGGTGAGGTTCCTAAACCTACTAAAGCTGTTGATGAAAGTGAAGAAAAATTTATTGAACGTGTAGAAAAATGGGAAGGAAAGAATCATCAAATATTGACTTGGTTTAGTAATACTTGTAGTGCGAGCATCAAAATGGAATTTTGCATATATGATTCTCCTAAAGAAGTATGGGATTTCTTACAAGCTCGTTATTCTATTTCTGATGATGTGCATTAGTTCCAACTCTATAGGCATCTTCATCGCATGTAATAACAACCTGAATAAACCATTCATAGTTATATCTCTGAGTTACAAGTCCTTTGGGATCAATTGGCTCAATGTGAACCTGAATGGGATAGCACTGTTGCAGCTACTACTTATTCTAAGCTTCGTAATCGTCAATGTGTTTGGCATCTTGTGATGACTCTCCAGGATGAGCATGAACCTGTTAGTGGTACTTTGCTTCATCACAATTCTTTGCCTTATCTTAAAGTTGTAATCAAAGATTTACTTTTTGAAGAAACTTGTCTGAAAATACTTTGAGATTAGTGATCGTTGTTATCTACTGATGTTGTTTTTGCTACTCCTAACAGCACAGTTCCATCTGCTACTTCTTCAAAAAGGAGTTTTTGCAATTATTATAAGAAGACTAGTCATTATTTTTGAGTGCCACCATTTACAAGAAAAAAAGTCTTCTGGACAGAACTCTTCATCTAAGGGTTTTTAATTTCGTATTCTACTACAGCTACTGCCATAGAGGGTCCTTCTGATAGTACTTCTCTAAACTTTTCCCTTGGAGATATTTAACCTATTTTTCAACAGCTCTAAGCTGACTCTCGTATTTTTTCTAATCCAGTCATTTCTGTTACTCTAGGTACTTCCTCTTCATAGTATTTTGATTCTGTTTGTTGTAATCATATGACTTCTAATTCATCTCTATTTACCTTCAAGTCATATCCTTCTATTGCACCACTTGTTCATACTACTGATAATTCAACCTTAACAGTTAATAGTGTAGGAACTATTTCCACATCTTTTTTGGCTCTACCTAATACTTTTTTGGTTCCTAAATTATTTCTAAATCTTATATCTGTTGAGCAATTATGTGAACTTGGTCTTGATTTACATTTTTCAAGTTGTGGTTGTATTGTACAAGATTCACAAATAAGGAAGATCATTGGGACAGGCCGTAAGGTTGGAAGACTGCATGAGCTATCATCTCTACAATTACCATCTCAAGTCTTTACTGCTGTTATCATCTCTAGTGTCTGGCATTCTCGTCTTGGTCATATTTCTACCTTTAGATTAGGATCTTTAATTTCTAGTGGTTGTTTAGGCTCTGTTAAAATAATAAAATTTAATTGTGTTTCATGCCATTTATCAAAACATCATACTTTGCCTTTTTAATATCAGTGATTCTATTTCTTCTACACCTTTTGGTCTTATTCATTCTCATATTTGTGGACCATCATCTCATAATTGTTAGTATAGATGTGCTTTAGGGCCATTATTATATGTAGACATTGTATATTTATCTCTATGATAATAAAATATTTATTTAAATTAAGTGTTAAGTTTATTTGAATATTTACCCTTAGTATTATGTTGAATGAGTTTATTATCAAGAGTTGATAATATGAGTAACAAACTCAATTGGTATATATACTATAAATGTTCATAGTCATTGGATTAATATATGGGTAGTATTAATTCCCAGACTATCACCTCTGTCTATTTCCTTGATCAGTATGTGATATTGATAGTGGGAAGTAGTGAGTCTCATGCTACTTGATATGAGATATCAGAATAAACACGTGGATACTCATGTGATGGGTGGATCGAACTATGATGTAAGATTTATTATTGCATGGATATCCACTTTAGTCAACAATCACAATCTTGGACATAATGGTGCATATGGTCATTTGCCTAAGGCGACACATTCACCACATATAGTTGGTTAGAGTTTGTTACTGCTTACATACTTATGCTAGCTATGCATGGGTATATGGTGTGTGGTGGCTCTAGTTGGTTATATGTAGGGATGGGTGAATGGCCAATATGGAATTCATTACCTAGAGTGAACCGGAATAAGATCTTATGCTATCTAAGCTATTCTTAATGAATAAGTACCTGGCCAGGACAAACTTGACTTACCCAAAAAGAATTTCAGTGCTAGAAAGAGTTTCTAGTAGAAGTCATATTTTATCAAGAATTGAACTTAAGATGAGGTCATATGATTGAGATAATTATAGTTTAACTAAACCGTGACTCTAGCCAATATCAGGATCTTATAATGAAGGGACATTTAATGTATGATAATTATATTCTATGGTTCTTGTGGATCTACATTAAGCATTCATTTCTAATTGGATAGTCATGATATCTATGTTAGGGGTCACTCACGACTTATGGGAACTAAATGTGCTAGGAGTCACTCATGACTTATGGGAACTAAATGTGATTAATTGGAATTTTCATATTTAGGATAGAAAGGTATTTCCATAATATTAAGTATTAATATTATTTTCTATTGCCATTTATACTTAAACCTAGTAAGTTACACACATAAAGATTCTATTGTGAAGATTAATATTAATTTAATTATTAATTAAAGAGTTTAATTAATTAATTAAATTAATTGAATTAGATTTACACGTATGCGGGGATCTAGCATATCCCGAAATCTAAATTCAAAGATTGGGACTTAATTATAATTAAATAAATATTAATTTGGACTTGATTTAATATGTGATATTAAGTTCAAGGACTAGATTAATATTTGGCTCTAAATGCATTCAAAGATGGGCCATGAGATGGACCATACATATTGAAAAAGATGGGCCATGAGATGTGTTAGTGATGTGCCCTAGGCCAATTGTATTATGGCCATATTGTGACTTTGTCAATTTTTACATCATTATAATAAAGAGGCATTTTATCATATTGATTCTGTTAAATTCCATGAATGTTTAACTCTGTCTTAGATCATTAAGTGTGTAACTTGATAGTAAAACTCTTAGATGAAAAATGAGTTATATTCTAAATCATCTCTAGTCAGTCATTATTGTGGAAAAATAATGAATGAAGACTAGTATGAGATTGACTGATGATCATATTTTACTAATCATGTATACGAAATACAAAGTCAAGTCATGAGTAGGATGTACTGGATTGACCCATTATGAGAATACTACATGGATAATTATTATAAGTTATTCTCATTACAATGATGTTATTGTAGTCCTCTAACCTAAGATCATCACAGAGTCCTGCATGATGAGTTTTATATTTTGACACATTCTAATGTTATCTTTAACAGGATGATATAATAGATTGTGGTTGGATATAAAATGAATCATATGAGGAGTATGAGTGATCAAGAAGGAATTTGTCCCTCACTAATCATGAGGAGGATATTTATGGACCACTCGATAAATTAGACTAAATATAAATGCATGGCCGTACTTGAAATCAGTTGATAAGGAGTTATCAATTTCAGTCTAATTGAGATCGAAAAATAATATGATTGAATTATTAAGAATGATATAAACCATGCCTTGTGTTCAATCAAAGATATCATATGACAAAAGGATTGTAATATTGTTGTTAAATAGGTTGTGTTGGATTACTGACCTTCACATGACTTGGGTAGTCATAATGTCTTGCTAGAGGCCACTTATGACTTATGGGCTACTAATGAGATTGGAGGCCCATTACCAATGTTGTGTGAACCTACAGAGTCACACACATAGAACAGGCCCAAAATGGATATTAGGCTTATAGGCCCAAAATGGATATTGGGCTTATTAGCCCAATAAGATATTTTTCTCTATTATGTGTATATATTTATAATTTATTTATGGTAAATGTTATCATAATTAAATTATAAATTGGAATTAAATCTCTTATAGATAGGAATAAACCAAAAGGAGTTTTGGTATTATAGAAAGGCTACTAAAACCCTAATTGATGTGGATATATATATATATCACATGTAGGGTTGAGTAGTGCCTACATATCATTATTCATACAAACTACGTTCTTTAAGAAAGAAATACATAGAGAGAAAAATAGAGAGGAAGGTGCTAGAACACCATATCATTTTTGGCTGTACTATTTGTGTGGATACCGATAGAGGATATTGCTCTTTAGTTGTGTCTATATTCCAACAGAACAAAATAAAAAGCTCGAGGAAGGGTGTCACCAGAGTGAACCTCCTCTCTTCCTTCCTATAATCTTTCCTTTGAACTCGTCTTGGTAAGCTTCTGACTCAGTTTTAATTGATTTAGTCTGAACTTCTACTTGGATCCTGTGAGGGTTTTTGGGGTTGAAATTTTTGCTTTTCTACTATGTGACTGACCCAAAACCCAACAAGATGGACCATATATGTTGATAAAGATAGGCCATGAGATGGACCATATGTCTATTGATAAAGATGGACTTGAAATGGAATTAGGATGGGACTTTATTTAAAGAGTTTAAATAAGCCCATAAGTTGTCTAGTTTGGTATGGAGTAGGCCTTCTCTAAGTGTAGAGAAGCCCATATACCTATAACTTTAGCCCATATCCATTAAGTATTAATGATATTAAGGCTAAAGTTATCCATATAACTAAATATAACCCACTCACTTGTAAAGCAAAGCCATACATATAGATTGAATATGTGATACTTAATCTATCCAATGCATTTAGCTTGAGTGTGAGACACTCAAGCTATAGCAATGCATGGGGCTTGAGTGTGAGACACTCAAGCTATGGCATTGCATGTGGCTTGAGTATGAGATACTCAAGCTATTATCAAATTGGTTATAGTTGATAGTTAGTGGAGGGTGTAGAGACAACTAAGCCAACTAATGATAATGCATATTTG
>CATIWO010192134.1:0-24508 GCA_949673435.1 Macaranga tanarius
AAAATAAAATACAAAGTACTAAGAGAGAAAGATAGAACTTTGAATGTAGATAGCCTTCTTGAAGATTTCTTGACTTGCTTTGAATGTTCTTCACTTGAATATTTGAATTGCACTAATAATAATAACTAAATAAAACTAAGACTTTTGATAGATAATAATATGCTTTCTGATGTCTCTTATCTAAAATTTCTATTCTCTTTATATGTTCTTAAATGAAATGCAGCCAACACATGTATTTATAGGCCTTAGGAAGAGTTACAAGTGATTAAAATTCGTATACAATTGGAAAGGCACCATTTGACATGAAAAGTCACCACCCTGTGTAGATGTAGTAAATTCAATGGCATTTTCATCCATCGAATTTACATTATTTCCAAAAAGTTTCTTCATGAAATTTGTAAGTCTTTGAGTAGCTTTCCAATTCAACTTGAATCTCCCAATTTAGAGGTCTGTAGAGGAAATTATGGCCGAAATACAAAAACTATACAAAGTTGAAAAGTCACATCCCTTTGACTCGGCACAAGCCTAAAATTGCCTCCTTTGGTTCTTTTCGCTTTTCTTCACTCCAATGCACTCCAATGCTACTTTAATCATAAAATTAGCCTATAATGACCTATAAAACACAAGCAACATCAAAGTACAAAAATAACAATAAAAGCGCGATAAATAATTAAAATGTAAATGCAAAATAAATAAAATGATGATAAAATGATCCTAAATAACCATGCTAGCTTGCATACTATCAATCACATGCCCTATCTCAAAACAAAAAGACAGTGGTCTAGACAAAAATTAGGTCTAGGTCAAAGAGACCTAAACCGCAGAAGTAGTGACATACATCTCTGTAATCATTGTCACACACCCATCGGTAAAATCCTCTGTATCTGTATGTGTATGATAATCGACTACTATCGGCTCCAAAGCAACTATGAATGATATAACTGTATCGGCATCATGGTGTATGTAAAAGTGCACCTCCATCTCTGGCCCGTCTACTGAATATGTCATTGCGGTCCACATGATAGCCATACTATATATAATATTAACAAGGTCTAACCTATGGTGAAAGAAAAATAAAAATAGTGTGATGAGTATTTTCTCAAAAAAATACACAGTGAATGGACAGACTACAACACTGTCCTAAGGAACAAAAAGGAATAATAATAATCCAGAACTTTTGAAAGTAATCAAAATTATAATAATTTCATTCATAAAATAATGCTTAAAGATTGAACATAACTTATAATCAAGTCACAAGGATCATTTACAATAACTCTTTAAAGATCCTCGGTTTACTGGAGGTTTTCTAATAACATAATTCAATAAACTTTCTTTCAAAATATCATTTTATATAGCACAATACAACATAGCATAATTTGCTAAACATACACATGAACATGTCAGGTTGTTATTGATGTAGTGGGTACTAGTCAGCACATCGAAGGTCCAATATAGGTATGCATATCAATCAATAACCACTCGGATTAGCCCTAAAGGCATACAAGAATCTCAAACACTGTCCCAAAAATAGTTATCACAATCTCATTACTTAATTCTATCAATTTCTCTTTGTACCCTAGGTACAAGTATATTAATCATGTGTGAGTTGCTATGCTTCGGACATAGTCTTACATCTCACAGAACCCTGTCGTACTCCGGACACGGTCTTACTATAGCCAACTTTTCTTGCTATGCGCATGTGCTCATAAATCATCACATTTTTATAACCAATCATGTTTTCAATAAATCAAAACTCTATATTATCCTGGGTATCATATATAATACAAATTAAGATTAAAAACCGATCAAAAGTAACTCAAACATCATTTTAAATCACTGAGGTGCCGGCTCAGTGTAGATGCGCCACTCTTATGGCCATTGAGGCGCTACCTTATCAACTTCATGCCACTGAGGCACTGTCTTATCTCTTGCTGAGGTGTCACCTTATAGCTTCAAATGGGCTGAGGTGTCGCCTTGCCGCCTCTATGCAATCAGGCGCCACCTGATCACCCTGTAGCGTTCAAATTTTTAAAAATCAACCAATATACATGATTTTCAATCCAAAAATAATAAAAAATATTCCAAAAATAAGTATGTCAATCAAAGAAGTGAAGAAAAGAAGTCCACTCATAAAATGCAGATTCCTTTTCTTCTTCCTCTCCTTCCTGCAGTGTTTCTCCCCCTTTTATTTTTTCCTTCTTCCTTCTTCTGTGTTTCCTTCTTAACCTTTATCAATGGCGATTTATGCTAAATTATAATTTAGTCCCCCAACTTAATTTCTTTTAATTAAGTCCTTTCTCCAAACTTATTTTTCTTATAATTTATCCCTAACTTAAATTATTTGGGTACAGACATGACAATTCTCCCTCACTTAAAAAAATTTCATCCTCAAAATTTAGAGAATATTCATTTTAAAACTAATTCTCACCTAAAGAGAATAGGTATGAATATTGTTGTCTCATATCTTCTTCTCGTTCCTACATAGCTTCTTCGCAAGAATGATTCTTCTATAGTACTTTGACCAAAGGAACAACTTTATTATGTAATACCTTTTTATCACTTGCCGAAATTGATATTGGCTCTTCTTTATAGCTTAAATTTTCCTATAATTCTACCGATTTTTCCTGTAGTATGTGAGAAGGATCGCTTCTATATCTTCTCAACATAGATACATAGAAAACATCATGAATTCCGGATAGATTAGGAGGTAACGCTAATTGATAAGCTACTGGCCCAATACGTTCAGTTATTTTGTACGGTCCAATAAATCTTGGGCTGAGTTTGCCACACTTACCGAATCTTAGCATGCCTTTCCATGGTGATATCTTTAAAAATACTTTTTCACCAACATCATATTCGATATCAGCTCGCTTAAAGTTAGCATAGCTCCTTTATCTATCTTGTGCCATCTTCAAATTTGCTCAAACTATATGAATATTCTCTATAGTCATTTACACAAGTTCTGGACCTAACAATTTTCTTTCTCTGAATTTTTCCTAGCAGATTGGTTTCATATTAATATTACTTTAGTGGCTATTGTTATAAGTGAATTCCATTAATAGCACTTGCTTATCCTAATTACCTCCAAAATTTAATGCACTAGACCTAAGCATATCTTTTAATATTTGTATAGTGCCTCTAGACTGGCCATCAGTTTGAGGATGGAAAGTTGTACTAAATCTCAATCTAGTACCTAATGCTTCCTACAGACTTAGCCAAAGTCGTGACGTGAATCTTGGATCGCGATCTAATACGATTAATACTGGTGCTCCATGCAATTTTATAATTTCTTTCACATATAGCTCTGCCAATTTATTTAAGTTGTAGCTGACCTTGACAGGTATGAAATATGTCAACTTCATCAAATGGTCGATAATTACCCATACAACATCATTTTCTTGCTGGGTTCTTGGCAATCCTACCAAAAAATCCATTGTGATATGTTCTCATTTCCATTCAGGAACTTGTAAGAATTATAGTAATCCCGCATGATGCTTATGTTCGGCCTTACTTGTTGACAAGTTAAACATTTGGATATAACTTCTGCTACATCACCCTTCATTCCTTTCCATCAGTAATTTTCTTTCAGTGTCCTATACATCTTGGTACTCCCTGGATGCATAGCATACGCCGAATAATGTGCCTCTTCCATTATCTCTCATTTTAATTCATCTATGTGTGACACATATAATATATTACCAAACTTTTAAATTCCTTCTTCACTATAACTAAACTCCTTCACCTTTCTACTTCTCACATCATTATACAACTTTTTCATTTCTTCATCAACCCGTTGTGCTGTCAAAATTCTTTCTATCATCAATGGCCTTACTCTTAAAGTAGCTAACATTATACCAAAAGTGTCTACTTTAAACTCAGCATCTAATTTCCTCAACTTAATCAACAATGGCATTTTAATGGCGCCGATATAATATAAATTTCTAGTTGACTTCTGACTTAAAGCATCCGTAGCCACGTTAGCCTTTCCTGGGTGAAACTCTTATATTTAAAGTCCATTCAATATTCATTATAGTATTATCCAAGGTAAGAGCTGTAAAAGCATATGGAATTTCATTATATTGTGCAGGCCTCTTTGGTACCCACTAATAAATTTTAGCTATATGTCCCATGACTCTGTAATACTGATATTTTTCATCATAATATAGATCTCTTTCGATTTAAGTCATTCGATGTTCACCTAGTAATGGAGGTCATTTCTATTGAGTGGTTGAGTTATATGACCTATTTTAACTATTATTTCTAGGTTATTGTGCCTAAAATTGATGCCTAGTAGAAGTAAACTTCTATGTGTTTCCATTATGGCATTGTTGTTGACTATAAAATGCCACTTAATGACTAAAGCTGCTGCAACTTATTTTTTTATTAATTTGATGCTACTATATGTAAGCAGCCATAGTACTATGAGCACCTCATTTTTATTATATATGCATAATGACCAGCTCATTTTTATTATTTTTATAGTATCCGTAAATGATTATCGGTAAAATAATTTTGACAAAATTTGTACAATTGCTAAGCTGCTTTCAACGATAGTATGCGGTTATTTCTTAAGCAGATGAATCTTTTTCCACTAATGTAACTTGATTTTATGATTTATTATTCTAATGTAGAAATCTGGAGCAAACTTAGCTTTGTTTAAATCTTGGATTGTCAATCGCAAGGTTACTAGAAAGCTTGCGAACTCATGCTTTACTCCATTTGCTAAGTTTATTTATTTTAAAGAAAATACAAAACTAGTACAAGCTATTGCTAATATTTATAATGTAGATTCTGGAACATTTATACTTGGTCCACATGGTAATGAAGATGATGAAGATAATCTAATTTCTTTATACCTAGGACTATAAGATATTTATTATTTACTAGATTTTCCAGTAGATGGTATCCCCATTGTTAGTGGGGATTATGGTTGTAGAGATCTTTGTGTTACATTCTTAGGACAAGATGACGTTGATAAAAAAAACCTTCATTTGGTTATTTGAAGTGTAAATGGTTAAAAGAACATTTTGAAGTCGTCCCTAAGGATTTAGGAGATAAGGATCCAAATTTGGATCGATATGTCAGGGCCTATATTTTTTTTGCTCTTGGGATAGTATTACTTCCAGATAATGAGAAGGGTATTGTCTCAATATTGTATATACACTTCTTAAGAAGTATAAATGCCAATGATTTGAATGGCTTTTCATGGGGAGCTGCGATATTTGCAAAGTTGCATTCATGTCTCCAATAAAAATTAAAAATTTTCAAAGGAGCAAGTTAGTTTTAGAGGTATGTTCTATAGTTTTTTTTTTTGTTTATTTGTTTATTATTTTTAACGATAAAAGCTAATCTATAATATGAACTTTTTTAGTTGTTCTCCTTGGAGCGCATTTCCACAATTAAAGATAGTTACTTTGGGGGGCAATCTACTACTCCTACTGAGTTTCTGCCATTTACAGGATGGGGTGAGAGAATGTATCATTTATCTTTGAATACTCACAATAGGACGAACTGGGAATAAATTCTGAGCAATTTTAAAGATAGGGTATTTTTTGTAAATTTTTTTTGAAAAAAAAATTCTCAAACTTGCTTATTTTTTCTCTCTCACTCAAATATTTAAAATATTACAGTATGTGAAATGGAGGCCTTATGATAGATATACTACGGTTCCAAAGCAATGAATGTTTTATTCTAGAACTATTTGTTTCAATTTTGAAACAATTATCTATCATAGACTGGATGTATCTCTTTAGCAATTGGGAATCACAGCTTTGGATGATGCTCATTTGCAAGGAATGAAAGAGTTAAGGCCCAAATCAAAAAAAGGCTATACAGAAAGAAAGCTGATGGAGCACTAAGTGAAATATATTCGTGAGTGGTATCAACAAAGATACAACTGTTGTGGCAGAGACATATCTGAAGGTAAGTTAAATTTGTACTTATTTTTGAAGTCTATTAAATGTTGTTTAATATTTTATGCTAACTTAATTTGTAATTGTAGATTTTGTTCTTCTTGACCATCCACCACCAATTGAGCAACCTTCGATAGATGCTTTCCCTCCTCCACCTCAGGCAAATCCTCCCTCTCCTCCACCTCAAGAAAATCCTACCCCTACTCTTCCTCTCTCTCATTAAGCAAATCCTTCACTTCTTTATACTCCTTATTCTTCCTCTCTTCACTTAACTAGTCCCTTTTCTTCTCAGCCAACTACTCAGCTAACTTCCCCTTCTCATGTTGAGCTTGCACTTGTTCCGTATCATGCACATTCTTCTGCACCTTCAGCTTCTCATTCTGATCCACATTTTCTTGGGCAAGATGATTTTGAGGAATATTATTTTCTTCCTCTCAGGCATGATGATTCTTTTCTTTAAGAGGAGCTAGCAATTAAGGAAGATGATTCTCTTTCTGAAGCATAGGATACTGGTAATTTAAAGTTGTGATGAAATTGAGTTATATTTTCATATACTTTTAAAATTATATGTTCTTTGTATTTTGCAGCTAAAAATTTGGACCCTCAACTAGCAACTGATAATTTGGACCATCCACCAGTAGTTGAAAATTTGGAACCTCAATTAGCAGCTGAAAATTTGGAACCTCAATTAGCAGCTAAAAATTTAGGACCTCCACTACAGTTACGAAGATCAACGAGGGTGAGAAGATGACCTCAATATTATTGTCCTAGCATGGTAATTAATTGTTCTTACTTTGTTTTAATGATAAACACTGTATATATGTGTAAATTTAATTTGACTTAATTTTTTTCTATAGATAAAGCATTTGCAAAAGAGAAAAAAAAGGAGGAAGAGGAAAGATAAGAAAACTCCATAAGACCAAAATTAAAATAAGAAGAGGAAGGAGAAAAATAAGAAGAAAACTACAAAAAACCCAAATCAAGAAAACTAATTATACTTAGTTGTCAAGAATTGGTTTTATTGTATTTTTTTAGGAAAGTTTACATATTTCCAAACTTTTTTACATTTTTATTTTTAATTTTGATGGTTTCAGACTTTTACATTTTTATCTATATTTTGTACGATTTCTTTAGTCATTAACAACTCATAATAATATCTATCACATTTTACCAAGTAGTCAAAATGTATGTGCAGATTTCTTTAGTCATTAATGGTTGTGTGCCTCAACCGCACCACCGTGCGATCATCTCTGTATGTTGCAACAGACTCTTAAGCACAACCATGAATTCATTTTTTCCAAGCTCTTTGTTGGTAAAATAATTACAAATTATTCCCTCCTGCAATGTGATCCTCCTACCCTTTTGAACAATTACCATATATGAACCCTCATCAGATGGTACAAATTCCTCCTTATAGTTCACTTCCCAACCAGATACTATCAGGTCCTATCATTCAAATACAGAGTCAAGACACACAGCCAACACACATATGCCAATGCGTACAAATTGATCCTTGTAGTTCACTTCCCAACCACACTATTAGGTCTTATCATCTAAATGCAGAGTCTATTTCACTTCCCAACCATACTATTAGGTCTTATCATCCAAATGCAGAGTCTAGACACACAACCAACACACACAAGCTAATGCAGAGACATACACATATAGCCAACACACATAAGCCAATGCAGAGACATACACAAGCCAGTGCAGAGTCACACACAGCCAACACACACAAGCCAATGCAGAGTCACACACACAGCCAACACAGACGATGGAAAGAAATAAATAAAAACACAAACACCATCAATGGAAAGTATCCATTGATGACAGTCTGTCACCACGATGGAGTCAAACACCAATAATTTTCCATTATTTTAGTCAATATTACACAAAGAGCCAATACACACTGAAAATACATACAAAAAAAAAATAGCACAACCACATACAAAAAAGCAAACAAAAATAGCACAACTAACTTACACACATTCATTTTACACTTTCCATTTTATGTACATTGGCATGGTTGTACAATGCCTTAACACAACTATGCAAACCCCTAGTTAGCTGATAAGTTTATATTTTATGCTTATTTTGTGCTTATTTTGAGTTAATATTTGATTAAATTTTGGTTATTATGGTTTGATTATGTGTAAATTATTATAGTTTGATTATGTGTAAATTATTATAGTTTGATTATGTGTAAATTAAGGCTAAAAATCTATTAATTAGGGTTTTAAGTAGTTCAATTGCATTTTTTATAGAATAAGGGTTTTATTTGGAAATTTATTATGGTTTGCATATTCTATATAGAATTATGATTAGTTTAAAGTTTTTATTTGTATAATTAGACATGATTTGTGTAAGTTCTAAATGCATTTGATATGTTTTTCCATGTTTTGCAAAGCTTTAGACACTCAAAATCGAATAAAAAGTAAGTGGGAGCTAACCAAAGCCTAATTCAATAAGGAATAAGTGAAGAGAAGGTGTAATGACCATTACTAAGGATATAACAGTCATTATAAGGTGCATGTATTGAAGAATTTAGTGAAGAGAGCATGTAATGGCTATTACGGTACTGCTGCCTTGATATCTGATGTAGCATGCTTTGATGCTCTAGGCATAACTTTTGCTAAACAACTTAGGTTAAGGTGATTTATAATGTTATAAAAGGCTAATATAATGAGATATAACTTTGATGAAGAACATAAGAACTAATTTGATTATATTAAAGGGCTAAATTCGAGCATAAGGCATCTTATATGCATAACAAACGGCTAGCAATCTGAGTTTAATTAGGATTCAACTTTTCCTAGGCTAATTTGCATCTTATTTAGGCAAGGATGACTTATGCCTATATAAAGGAGACCTTTGGATGTGGGAAAGACATCTACAATATAATCATTCAGTGTACTCATACTTTGCATTCAAAAAAATAAAATTTAATCATTCATCATCTGTGCAAGACTTAGCTTAAGGCATTCAACATTCAAGGCATTTTAAAGGGAAAGATTAAGGGGGTTTTTTTATCTCTTTTTCTACTCTTAATTTCTTTGGGTTGATTGTAAGAATGTTTATGAGTTTTGTTCTTGTAGACATGACATATTTAGGCTAAAGTTTTATTATGTACTAAGATGGATCTAAGTAGCTTGGGAATGTATTAACTCTTATATTTTGCTTTAATCTAATTTGATTTCTTACACATGGATTTTGTTCTTATGCTTAATTATATTTAACTATTGGATAGGATTGAAGTATGTTGAGAGCAAGAGGTGATGCATGCTTTGTGCTTATGGTTTATATTGAATATTCAAATAAATGTTATAAGATTAGGAAGTGATTAATGCTTAAGGCCTCGAATAAAATTCATTAATATTAATTGTGTTGGGAAACCTTTTAATTATCAATATTACATAATTCATCATTGAGCTTAAGTTTATATAATAAGTTGTTAGATTATGCTTAATAAAGTGGGATCCATAAGTTGTGGCTAATAATTAAATTAATTAAACAAACTTATAATTACTTAGGAAAGAGTCATAAGGACATTAGTTAATAAGCATCATATGCATAAACCAAATTTAGGTTAAAGTGATTTGTTAATGAATTAATATATGAAGAAAGTGAAAGATGATATTCTAGTACATATATTCATCACATTATTTGATTTCATTTTATTTATTTATTTTAATTTCAAAAAGTCTTAGCTTAATTTAGGGTTTAAATTCAGTAAAGTAGGGTTTAGTTGATTCCAAACTTAATTTAATTTGTTTAGCCAAATAATTAACTAAGTGAAATAGTACTCAACAACTAATCCTTGTGGGAATGGTACTCTATTTACAATTATATTACTTGAGTGATTTGTGCGCTTGTGATTAGCATCAATCATTAACTACTACCTAATTTTGTGTATAATGGCATGGCTAAGCAATACCTTATCATAGTCGTGTTGACCCCTAATTCGCTATTGTCTATTATAACATGGCTATATAGTGCCTTAGTACAGCTGTGTAGACTGCATCATGGGCAATCTTGCAATCTGTCTCTTGTGGCATAGCTGTGTAAAGTATTAACCTATAGATTTCTAACGTAATCTGCTAGACTCATTGGCACTGTTATGCAATGCCTTAGCACAATCATGCAGACCTGATGAAAGTTTAATTTTTCAAATTGTTTCCATGATGGCTCAGCCATACTTGACTCCCCTTTCCACATCTTGGTTACTGCCTCATATGACACAGCCATGCTGACCTAACAGAACTTATTTTTCTTAATTATTCAAGTTGTGCCCTTAATGGCATGGCCATACAAGACTAGAAACTCAAAATTGTAGCTTTTAGACTATTTGGTATAGTTGTGCTGCCACTAAATTCTACACAATTATGGCTATATAATGCCTTAACACAGTCATGCAACCCTTTGCCCCTTAACAATCATTATAAATTAAACCTAATTCAAGCTAATTTCACATAAATTAATCATCTATACATAATCTAACATTCTAATTACACATATCAATCAATCAAAAAGTGTACACACATGCATATTGAATGGAGTATGAACTTAATGCATTATTTTAACATTATAAAATCCATATTGTTTTAATATTGAAGCATAAATTTTGAATAATACTATTTAGAAGGGTACTAAAGTGTAAGAAATTTGAAACTCATTGTACTTAAATGTTATAGTAAAAGTTACAAGACTAGTTTTGCCAAAAGGCGAAACTACAAAGATTGAAATTGTACTTATTACTATTTGTTGTTTAACTATCTCTTTTATTACGTGCATTTACGACATACTATATCACACACACACACATATTAAAAAATTACAACAGTCAAAATAAAATAAAATACATGTAAAGGAGTGAGTAGAAAGGATTACAACCAAATAAATAAATAAATAAATAGAGGGAAAAGAAAAGATAACAACCCATATACTTTTTAAATTTAATAAAATTATATGGACATATTATAAACCTGATTAACAAAAGTCTTATATAAGGATCCAACACTCTAGGGATGAGCAAGGCTTGTGAGAATCCAAAAATTAAAAAAACCCCAAAATCATACCAAATTTTGGAGATCTTAAGAATAACATTTCCAGAATCATACCAAAATTAAAAATCTATGCACTGTAACATCCCATTTTTCAATATAGTTCGATACTGGAATACTTGTCATTCGGAATAATTTGGCACAAAGCAGTTTAAAAATTGATATTCAGAAATTTAATCACTTTCAATACTTAAAATCTATTTTTTAATTAATCAAAATTATAACTAGTTTCTTTAAAAAAATATAAAACAAAATTAATGCATTTTAAGCATAAATAAAATATACAATCAATTTATATCTTATACGAATAATAATTTTTTTAAAAAAATACATTTTAATATGTTAATTTTAGAAAATATTACATAAAAAACCATTACATTTGTATACAACATGCAAATAAAATCATAACCTAATTTTGCTATCAATTTTACCCACGATATTTCAAAAGTTAGCAAAGTTAACCTTCCATTACAATTCCTTTAACAGACAACTAACATATCTATTAGTGGAGCCCATTTTCTGATACGTAGAATCTACCAAATGCTGAATAGATTTGGATAATTACATAAAAAAATTACTAACTTTTTTTTTAAACTTGCGAAACAAACCCTAATATAATATTTGAATAATTTTAATTAAAAAACTTGAAAGTTTATTTTAAATTATTAGAATAATTTTAATGAATTAGATAATGGAAATAAATATAAAACTCAATGCTTTATTATTAATAAAATATTCTTAAATATTCAAAAAATTTATAAAAAAATATAAAACCTAATTTAATATTTTTGAAATTAAGAAAATATAAAAATATGAAATTCAAAAAAAAAAACTATTATTGATAACTACTGAAATTATTTTTGAGATTAACTTCACTCCAATATGATAAAATAAAAACTAAAACTAATTTAATTTCAAAAAATGAAACTAATTTACAATTTTTTATTGAATTGTTCAAGCAATTGAAATATTGCATTTAAGTTTATTTGGAAGATGATAAAAGGCGATAATTAAACAATGCGTTTTGATATATCAAAACGGTAAGTTTTGATGTAGGATAAGTATATGTTTGATGTGGCAAATGAAAATATGCTTCGATTACCATATAAGCAACAACTTGTTAAATTTTACATCAATATTTTGAATTATAAATTTTGTAAATTTGTATTTTAAATTGGCAAAATTAAAAAGTTATGATTAAATTGCAAAAGGCACTAAATTAGTTTTTTAAAATTATTATTTTATGCTTAAATATGAATATAAATAAAATTATTTTATAAAATTAGGTGAAGATAACCCCAGTCCCCAAGTCTTCACAGTGCTTTTGCTGTGTTAGTAAAGCTCCATTTTGCCAATATCTATTAAGGCGTGTTCTTGTTATTAGAGCATTTAATTCTTTTGAAGAGGATCTTGGTCCAAACTCTAGAATTGCCATTCCAATCTTCAAGCCTTCTTTCTCTTTTTTGAATTTTTTATTGTGCTTCTTATTTCTAATAATTTTCTATAGCTAAAACGTATTCTCTATTGCTGCTTATTTTTTAAAGATAACCATGAAGTATTTATAGGCTTAGGAAGTTAATAGACAAAGGGTACAAGTCAATCTTTGATGAAGAGTCATGTGTTTTAACATCATCAGTCACTTCAAGGGTATTTTCGGTAATCCAGATAAATGAATTAAGTCTAGATGTCTTCATGAAAGTTGTAGCCCTCTGAAATAGCTTTCTACAGCCTCTTAAATTTGAGTTTTGTAAAGTAAGTTATGGCCAAAAGAGTGTAACATGGTCCGAACGGTCATGTCTCTTCACACCCGTGCCGAGTCATGAATAGTGTGCCGACTAGTGAAGCTTGCTTGCTGTCACGACTCATGAAGGAGCACTATAGGTGTGCTGAATTGTGACAGAATGGCCCTATGCCGAGTGGTGACAGCCCCAAACACTCCAAAGCTTGCCTTTTTCAACTCCTTTGACTTTGAATGACTCCTATGTGCCTATATAACTTTCCTAAACTTCAAATAAACTTCAAAAATATTAATAAACCATCCAAATTCATATGAATTCACTTGACAACAATGAAGAACAAAAGAATTTATGATTATGAATGAAATGCATCAAGATTAAACTAAAATGTGAACTAAATGCAACTTATATATGCATGAAAAATCTTAAAATTACTATACTAATTAAACACATTAACTAGAATGTTCAAAATAAGTGAAAGGTAATTTTCTAAGTTTTTCTAATTGACAACTATCACATAGCTGTTTAGTTTTTGTTGATCCTAAAACATTAATTAACCCATTATTTTTTAATAATTGTAAAGTAGAAAATTAAGGATGTCATAATCATTGATGCCAAACTTCAGCTGATCTAAGTTTAAAACAAATAAGAAAAGTACAACTCTAATGAATTAGGTAGAACATAGAGATCTTCCTTGTGCCTCCTTGTTATTACTGGTTGACCTATTTTTCATTCCTTAATATAAAAATCAACATTAGTAAATTCATAATTTACATGATATTGAGTGGTTAACTGACATATAGAGAGTAAATTTTGTGTTAAGTTAGGCATAAGTAGAACATTATAAAGTGGTAATGTTGTATTATTTTATTTGATACAGGAGTCACCAATACTAGTAATTGGTAGACAAGAACCATGTCCAATAAGAATTGAATTAGCACTAAAATAAATATTGGATAACATACCTGATTTATCTGTCATATGAAATGAATCTTATGTTTTGTTAAATTATGTTTGGTATAAGTCTAGAATTTAAGTTGATTTTAAGTTTTGGTCAAAAATACCCTTTTTAAATAGATTGCATTTTTTGTATCTTTTTTAGTTTCATATTACATCATAAAGTATGATTATTTCAAATTTAAATTAATATTTTATAATGTATTACTATTTCATTTTTTCAAAATATAATTTTAGATATTTATTTTTAATTATATTTTTAATTTTTCATGTCACAAATTATAAAAAAAAATTAATTAGAAGTTTATTAAACTAAAATCAAAATTATATGAAAATATATAAATCAAGGTTAGATTAATAGGAAGAACTTGACTTATTATAAATAAATATGAAAGAAATTTCAATTCCAACTCATGCATAAAAGATACTAAATATAGAAAAATAATAATAAAACAAATTATAAATAACAAAAACAAGATTATTGTTTCTGTTATAAAGAGTAATAATGAGGAATTCTAAATGGATTTTGGTTTCAATAATCTCGTGGTCCGATAGTGAGACCCATGTATTAGCTTTGCTTACAAAAAGTAAATTGGGCTTTCTACGCCTTATTTTTCAAAATTCAAATTATGAAATCAAGTTTTTAAATGAGACATATAGCTTATTTCCTTACAAATCTCTAGTTATTAAAAGGAATTGTCATGTTTAAATCTGAATAATTAAAGTTATTTTGGGTCAGGACTAAATTGTAATAAAAATAAGTTTGAAGAAATGACTTAATTGAAACAAATAAAGTTGAGGGGTTAAATGAAAATATGGCTTAAACCACCATATATAATAGATAAAGAAAAAAAAGAAATAAGAAAAAAGAAGAAGAAGCAGCCGCCAATGACATAAGAAAAAGAAGGAGAAGAAGGAGGTGCCGACTTTTTTGAGTGGATTTCCTTATTTTCTCTATTTTTCTTAAATATTTACATTGATATTAGGTGTTTTTAGGTTGTTTTAATCTGTTTGTTGCAAAATTTAAAAATTGTAACATTGTAACAGTGTGATCAGGCTACGCCTCAGCCCACCAAGGTCCTCAAGCGATGCCTCAGTGAGCCACTAAGGCGGCGCCTCATTAGGCTACTAAGGCGGTGCCTCTATAATTTCCAGGCCTTAAAACAGCACCTCAGTGAGCATAGAGGCAGCACCTCTACACTGTTCTGACACCTCAGTGGGTCAAAATGTTATTTTGAGTTGGTTTCAATATGTGTTTAACTTGAATTTATAATATACATTATTTATAAAGCAAATACAGAGTTTTAAGTGACAATAAATATAAATAAATTTAAAAATATAATGATTTTATGAGCACATGTACACTGAAAGGAAAGATTATGGTAAGACCATGCCTGGGGTATGGCTAGATTTTATGAGACGTACGACTGTGTCCGGGATACAATAACTAACGTCTGAAAGATATTTTTATACCTGGGGTACAATGAGTAATTGACGGATGTGAGATATTTGATTATTATAATTGTCTTTAAGACAGTGCTCAATATTCATAAAAGCCTTTAGGACTAATTTGAGTGGTATGTATTAGTATACATACATGGTTTGAACCTTCGATGTGTTGAATAGTACCCATCACATCGATAGTAACCTGACCTGTTCCTAATTATTTTAGTAATTTGTACTGTGTTGTGCTATAAATATGAGAACAAAATTTTAAAAAGAAAGGTGATTGAAATGTATGGAAGAAAAAAAGAAAGTTTAACTTGCAGGAAACCGAAATTAAATTTTTAATGAATTAATTCAAATGATTCTTTGAATTGATTTTAAACTTATTTATTTAAATGGATTATTTTATGAGTAAGAAGGAAAGAATATTGATTATTTTAAATGTTCTGATTATTGGTTATTCCTACTATTTTTTTTTTTTGAGATATCATTGTAATCTATCTGCTCACTAGGTATTTTCTTGTGAAAATACTCACCACTCTATTTTTATTTTCTTTTTCAGCACAAGTTAGATATTGTATATAGTGTACATAGTATGGCTATACACTGCATCGTTATGACATATGACGTAGCAGGAGATGAGACAAAAGTGCATTACTTTGTTAGACATGATACTGATCCCATCGTTTCTTTCTCTCAAACCTATAACCGTCAACTACCATACCCATACGGATCGACAGGAATTTAGAGATGGGTGTATGACAGTTGTGACTTTCACCTATGCTACCACTCCAGAAGTTCGGGTTTCTCTGACATGGACATAGGAATTTTCAGATCCTTCTTTTTAAGGATGGGTTTTATGATGGAGAGTAATTGCATTTTACTGTAGTTACCGCGGTACTCTCTAGGGCTAGACAGTCCTAGTCGCTAAGTTATTGGGTTATATAATGTATTTTGGTGTATATTCTATATATAATCTTGTATAACCCACTCTCTTTCCAACCCTACTATAATAGAACACTACGTATGTATATTATACTAGTTAAGTATTTGTTGCTTTTACCATCAATCTTGTTTATGTTGGATGGATGCTATTAATGATTATATATATGTCATGTCTGTACATAAAAAATTTAAAGTTATTTTGGATTAGGACTAAATTGTAAGAAAAATAAGTTTGGAGAAAGGACTTAATTGAAAGAAATTAAGTTGGAAGACTAAATTATAATTTAGCATAAACTTCCATTGATGAAGGTTAAGACAGTAGACGCGGAAGAAGGAAGAAGGAAAAAAAAAAGGGGGAGAAACACTGCCAGAAGAAAAGGAAGAAGAGAATAAATCTATATTTTTATGAGTGGACTTCCTTTCTTCACTTATTTGATTGATATACTTGTTTTTGGAAATTTTTTATTGTTTTTAGAATGAAAATCATGTATGTTGGTTAATTTTTGAAAATTCAAATGTTACAGGGCGATCAGGCGATGCCTGATTGTATAGAAGTGGTGCCTCTATGCACAAAGGCGACGCCTCAGCCTATTTAAAGCTATAAGGCGACGCCTTAATAGGTGATAAAGTAGCACCTCAGTGGCATGGAGTCAATAGGGCAGTGCCTCAGTGGCTAAAAGGGCGGCACCTAAGTGATTTAAAATGATGTTTGAGTTGCTTTTGATCAATTTTTAACCTTGATTTGTATTGAATATGATACCCGAGATAATAGAGAGTTTTTATTTGATTGAAAACATGATTGATTTTATAAATGTGGTGATTTCTGAGCACATGCATATAACAAGGAAAGGTGGTTGTAGTAAGACCGTGCCCGAAGTACGACAGGGTTCTGTGAGATGTAAGACTATGTCCGGGGCACAACAACACACACATGATTAATATACTTATACCTGGGGTACAAAGAGAAATTGATGGAATTAAGTAATGAAATTGTGATAAATGTCGTTAGAATAACGCTCGAGATTATTGTATGCCTTTGGGGCTAATCCGAGTGGTTATTGATTGGTATGCATACCTAGATTGGACCTTCGATGTGCTGACTGGTACTCACTACATCGATAACAACCTGACCTATTCTTGTTTATATTTAACAAATTGTGTTGTATTGTACTGTGCTATATAAAATGATATTTTGAAAGAAAGTTGATTGAATTGTATTATTAAAAAAGCTTCGGTAAGGCGGAGTGGATCTTTAAAGAGTTATTATAAATGAACGTTGTGACTTGATTATAAGTTGTATTCAATCTTTAAGAATTATTTTATGAACGAAATGATTATAATTTTGATTACTTTTGAAAGTTCTGGATTATTATTATTCCTTGGGACAACGTTATAGTCTCTCCATTCATTGGGTATTTTCTTGAGAAAATACTCACCACTTTATTTTTATTTTTCTTTCAATATAGATTAGACCTTGTTAATATTATTTATAGTATGGCTATCATGTGGACCGCAATGACGTATTCAGTAGACGGGCCAGAAATGAAGGTGCACTTTTACATACGCTATGACGCCAATGCAGTTCTACCGTTCAGAGTTCTTTTGGAGCCGATAACAGTCTATTATCATATACACACAGATAGAGAGGATTTTGCCGATGGGTGTTTGACAGTGATTACAGTGACGTATGTCACTACTTCTGGGGTTTCGATCTCTTTGACCTGGACCTAGTTTTCATCCAGACCACTTTCTTTTTATTATGAGATAGGGAATGTTATAAAGAGTAACTGCACTGTTTGTTGTAGTTATAGCAGTACTCTAGTTAGACCTTATGTGTTTAGGGAAGATGGGTTTTTCCCTTCTTTTTGGTGTACATTTGTGTATATTTAGGATAACCCATTCCCTCACAGCCCTCTTGTAGTATCCTACCTTATGTATATTATATCAGCAGCATGTTTGGGCTTTGAGCTTGCCATCATTCTTGCTCTTGTCTAAATGAATGTTATTAATAAATTATATTTACATTTGATGAAATGTAGTAGAAATTATTGGGTAATGATTGTTGGTTGGATTGTAACTTAGAAGTGACACCTCTCCACATCGGCGTGTCGGGTGGAGTAGCCAGAGTATCGGTGTTGTCCGACGGGACGTCGATGAGGAGGGGTTTCACAGATTTTGGTATTAGAGCCTAGGTTTGAAGACTTAGATTTAAAAGTTTACATATTGAAAGTTTAGATTTTGATAAATTTAATAGATTTTGAAAATTTAAGTGAACTCTGTGAAATTTAGGAATATGTGTATTAAATGGATGTTAGTTGATAACTTAACACTCAAGGGTTTAGATCGCTGAAGTGGATTGATTTTGAATATGCAGGAAGATGGCAAGAACTAGAGGAGGCAGAATAGGTATTCCTGGTAGACCTAAATTTAGACCGAGAGGTAGAGGTCGAGGTGACTAGGTCTTTAAAATGGATTTAGTAGAAAGAGAGGAAATCATGGATAGGAATCGACCATAAGGATTGTCTCCATCAGTGGCTTTTATTGTAATAAATGAGACGATATGTGAGGAATCTATGCAGGGAGAACAAGGAAATTCGATGCCTAATGCTCTAGTACTGAATTTTAACATATCACGGAGAGCACGTAACAGACCACCACCACCACCGATGTAGGAGAATGTGTTTAACAATCCAGTGCCACCAGTAATGCATGTGGATACTACAAAATTCACACACATTATGGAGCGTATGATTTCTATAGTATGTTGGACCCAGGATAAGCTGACAAGTGGATTAAAACTATGGAAAAGGCCTTTACGACATTGCAACTTAGTAACAAAGAGAAGATAAGCAATGTTTATGGCCTAATGTTTGATAAAGAGGACGATTGGCTGACCAAAATTCAAAAATTATACGGTGAAGTTTTGACATGGCAAGTATTCCAGGAGGAATTTCGTAGGGAATACTTGACAGAAAACTACTGAAAGGAGAGAGTAGTTGTGTTTATCAACTTAGTGCAAGGATCAATGATGGTCTAAGAATATATTGATAAATTTAAGGATCTGTACAAGTACGCAAATGATATATATCCTATGGAGGAAAGGAAGAGTGAGAAATTTCGAGAATGATTGCATATATCCTTGAGAGGAAAATGGAATTTATATGCTGGAATTACATTTAGAGGTTAGGTTGAAAAAGCAATGGAATAGGAAAAGTTGGATAAGGAATCGGAAGCTTCAACCCAAGTTAAGCCTAATCAACAAGCTGAACCATCACGACAATCTTGGAGAGGAAATGGGAATAGAAAATCGAGGTTCTCTCTATACTTTAGGAGCAATGTGAGGTTAGAAGGTAGAAATAGACCTCAAGGAAGTCAGGCATCGGTGAAATAACCAACAATGCTACCTGGATAAATGGGCGCAGGAAATGGAATACAAGGCAGGGATATGCTACCTTGGTGCAACATATGTAAAAATAATCATACATGAAGATGTAACCAATGAGAGATTAGATGTTACCGATGCAACAAAATTAGACATCATGCAAAAAATTGCACACAGGCATATCCAAGAGAATCATCAGTGCAAGCATCCCACATTCCTTATAATGAAAGAGGTGGAAGGTCGTCTAGGGTAGAAAGACCTATAGCTACCCCCAAAGAAAGAGTTGGTGTGATAGAACTTCTTAGGAAAAAACCAAGAGAATCTAGTGCAGCAGCCAGTGGTGTGTAGTAGGCTAGAATATATGTTGTTACCGAGAGAGAAGTGAAAAAGTCACCGGATGTGATAGCAGGCAAAGCTCACATTAACGGGAAGTTAGCACGTATCTTAATTGATCCGGGTGCTATTTTTTATTCATATCATTAACTTGTGTAATCCATGATAACCTTAAGATGAATGATATAAATGAACATGTGATTGTGAGAATGCCTATGGGAATGAATGTAGTCTATAAGGATGTATATAAAGATGTTGTGGTAAGGATTGATGAGGGTAAAATGAGGTGGAATTTTATACCCCTATTTCATAGTGAGTTTGATGCCATACTCGGAATGGATGGGTTAAGTCATTACCGAGCAAATATGAACTGCTATACTAAGCGGGTAGAATTTGAGAAAGACAATAGAGAAAAAATAATATTTATTGGAGAAAATAGGAAGACTCCTATTAAGGTTATATTAGCAATGATGGCTACAAAATACCTAAGGAAAGGGTATGAAACGTATTTAGCATTTATTATGGAGGATAGGAAGGGAGGTTTAAAGTTTAAAAAACTACCAATGGTGAATGAGTTTGAGGATGTATTTTTAAAAGATTTAACAGGTTTGTCACCTGAGAGAGAAATAGAATTTGAGATTGAACTCATACCCGGAATTGCTTCTATATCACAAGCACCGTATAGGATGGCTCCGACAGAGTTAAAGGAGTTGAAAGTGCAATTGCAGGAACTGTTGGATAAAGGACTTATCCGACCAAATTTCTCTCCATGGGGCGCACCTGTATTGTTTGTTAGGAAGAAAGATGGATCTTTTTCGACTATGTATAGATTATAGATTGTTAAATAAGGTCACAATTCGGAATAAGTATCCTTTGCCTAGGATAGAAGACTTATTTGATCAACTATAAGGAGAAAAGGTATTTTCAAATATAGATTTATGATCTGGTTATTACTAATTAAGGATTAAGGAATCAGACATACCTAAAAATACTTTTAGAACAAGGTACGAATATTATGAATTTTGGTAATGCCATTTGGATTGACCAATGCTCCAGCTGCATTTATAGACCTGATGAATCAAGTGTTTAAGCCATATTTGGAGAGGTTCATAATTGTATTCATTGATAACATTCTGGTGTACTCGAAATCAAGGGAAGAACATAAAGAGCATTTGAAGACGATATTGGCAATTTTGAGAACTAAGCAATTGTATGCAAAGTTTAGTAAATGCGAGTTTTAGCTGGATAAGGTTACATTTCCTGGGCACGTGATATCTGCTGAAGGAGTGTATGTGGATCCTAATAAGATTGCAGTAATTGTTAATTGGGAACCACCAAAGAATATAACAGAGATACGGAGTTTCTTATAACTAGTAGGATATTATCGAAGATTCGTACAAGATTTCTTAATTATTGTGTCACCATTGACTAAATTATTGAGAAAGAACATGAAATTTAAATGGACTTTAAATTGTTAATAAAGCTTTGAAATCTTGAAAGAAAAGTTAGTCATTACGCCAATATTGACGTCGTCAATTGAAGGAGGTCATTATATGGTGTATAGCGAGGCTTCAAAGTAGGGACTTGGTTGTGTGTTGATGCCAAATGGAAGAGTAGTGGCTTCTGCATTAAGATAATTAAGATCGCACGAGTAGAACTATCCCACACATGATTTAGAATTAGAGGTTGTAGTATTTACACTGAAAATATAGAGATATTACTTATATGGAGTAACATGTCAAATACTTATGGACCACAAAAGTTTAAAGTATGTTTTAAACTCAAAAGGAGTTAAATATGAGACAAAGAAGCTGGGTGGAGTTGATAAAAGACTATGATTGCGTGTGTGTGCGACCATAAAGATGCCAGTTTGTCAATACATGAGAAAAATAACAATGAGACAGCCTTATTAAATTATAAAAAATATTCAACCATTAACACAAATTAACAACCAATACATCAGAAATAAAAAAGAGAGGGAACAAGAGCCTAACTCCCAAGACCAGATGAAGAACCAATTGCCCATGAGAGGAGATAAGCAGCTTATTTTGCTAATCATCGAACATAACTAAAATTATAGTTAATTAAATTCTTGGCAGGGATTTGATTAACACAAATCAACGGCCAATACATCATAAATAAAAGAAGGGGAATAAGATCCTAACTCCCATGACCAGATGAAGAACCAGCTGCCCGTGAGAGGAGATGAGCAGCTTGTTTTGTTGATCGTTGAACATAACTGAAATTATAGTTAATCAAATCCTTGTCAATGACTTTTTATTTCTGATGTATTGGCCATTGATTTATGTTAATCAAATCCTTGCCAAGGATTTAATTAACTATAATTTCAGTTATGTTCGACAATCAGCAAAATAAGATGTTTATCTCCTCTCACAGGCAGCTGGTTCTTCGTCTAGTCATAGGAGTTGGGATCTTGTTCCCCCTCCTTTTATTTTTGATGTATTGGCTGTTGATTTGTATTAATCAAATCCTTACCAAGGATTTGATTAACTGTAATTTCAGTTATTTTGACGATCAGCAAAACAAATTGCTCATCTCCTCTCACAGGTAGCTGGTTCTTCATCTGGCCTTAGGAGTTGGGATCTTGTTCCCCCTCCTTTTATTTCTAATGTATTGGCTATTGATTTATGTTAATGGTTGAATATTTCTATAATTTAATAAGACTGTCTCATTGTTATTTTTCTCATGCATTGACAAATTGGCATCTTTATGGTCGCACATATACACACTGAGTTACTGTAATTTTTTTTATTGATTTATTGCTACTATGTCTGAGCAATCATAATACTATGAGCAGCTCATTTTTATCATATATGCATAATGACCAACTCATTTTTATTATTTCTATAGAATCCATAAATGATTATTGGTAAAATAATTTTGACAGTATTTATACAATTACAAAGCTGCTTTCAATGATGGTATGTGGTTATTTCTTAAGCAAATGAATTTTTTTCCATTTTTTTCTACTTATCTAACTAGATTTTATGATTTATTATTCTAATGCAGAAATCTGGAGCAAACCTAGCTTTGTTTAAATCTTGAATTGTCAATCGCAAGGTTACTAAAAAGCTTGCGAACTCATGCTTTGCTCCATTTGCTAATTTTATTTATTTTAAAGAAAATACAAAACTTTTACAAGCTATTGCTAACACTTATGATGTAGATTCTGGAATATTTATAATGGGTCCACATGGTGAAGAAGATTATGAAGATAATCGAATTTCTTTATACCTAGGACTATAAGATATTTATTATTTACTCGGTTTTCCTGTAGATGGCATCCCCATTATTAGTGGAGATTATAGTTGTAGAGATCTTTGTGTTACATTCCAAGGACAATATGACGTTGATAAAAAAAACCTTCATGTGGTTATTTGAAGTGTAAATGGTTAAAAGAACATTTTGAAGTCATCCTTAAAGATTTAGGAGATGAGGATCCAAATTTGGATCGATATGTCAGGGCCTATATTCTTTTTACTCTTGGCACAATATTACTTCTAAATAGTGAGAAGGGTACTATCCTAATATTGTATATACACTTCTTAAGAAGTATAAATACCAATGATTTGAATGGCTTTGCATGGAGAGCTGCTATATTTACAAAGTTGCATTCATGTCCCCAACGGAAATTGAAAAATTTCAAATGAGCAAGATGGGTTTTGGAGGTATATTCTGTAGTTTTTTTGTTTATTTATTTGTTTGTTGTTTTTAATAATTAAAGCTAATCTATAATATGATTTTTTTCAGTTGTTCTTCTTGGAGCGCATTTCCACCATTAGAGATGGTTACTTCGGGGGGCAATCTACTACTCCTACTGAGTTTTCGCCTTTTACAAGGTGAGGTGAGAGAATGTATCATTTATCTTTAAATGCTCAAAATAGGATGAACTGGGACCAAATTATGGAGGGGTATTTTCTACAAATTTTTTTAAACAAAAATTCTCAAACTTGCTTATTTTCTCTCTCTCACTCAAATATTTTAAATATTGCAGTATGTGAAATGGAGGCCTTCTAATAAATATACTATGGTTTCAAGGCAGAGAATGTTTTATTCTCAAACTATTTGTTTTAATTTTGAAACAATTATCTATAATAGGCCGAATGTATCTCTTCAACAATTGGGAATCACAACTTTGTATGATGCTTATTTGCAAGGAATGAAAGAGTTAAGGCCCAAATAAAAAAAAAAGCAATACAGAAAGAAGGCTGATGGAGCACTACGCAGAATATATTTGTAAGTAGTATCAATAAAGATATAACTCTTGTGTCAAAGACATATTTGTAGGTAAGTTAAATTTGTACTTATTTTTAAAGTCTCTTAAATAATATTTAATATTTTATGCTAACTTAATTTGAAACTGCAGATTTAGTTCTTCCTGACCATCCACCACCAATTGAGCAACCTCTAGTAGATGCTTTCCTACCTCCACCTCAAATAAATCCTCCCTCTCCTCCACCTCAGGCAAATCCTCCCTCTCTTCCACCTCAGGAAAATCCTACCCTTACTCCTCCTCTCACTCATCAAGCAAATCCTTCACTTCTTTCTACTCCTCATTCTTCCTCTCCTCACTCAACTAGTCCCTCTTCTTCTCAGCTAACTACTCGGCTAACTTCCCCTTCTCATATTGAGCTTGCACTTGTTCCGTATCGTGCATATTCTTCTGCACCTTCGGCTTCTCATTCTGCTCTATATTTTCTTAGGCAAGATGATTCT
>CATIWO010192173.1:0-19720 GCA_949673435.1 Macaranga tanarius
AGGTAAGATTCTCTTCAATCTATTAGCTAAAACTTTAGCCAATATTTTGTAAAGAACATTACATAAAGAAATAGGCCGATAGTCCTTAACACACCTCGGATTATCCTTGTTCAGAATGAGCACAATATTTGTACCATTCAAAGACTTTGGAAAATGACCAGAATATAAATAATCATCCCCAAAGGCAAAAATATGCGAACCTAGAGCATCCTAAAAATGCTAAAAAATGCCGGGTTAAGTTCGTTAGGTCCAAGAGACTTGTTCGGATGCATAGCCTTTATAGCACATGAAAATTATTCTTTAGTAAAAGGAACAATAAGACTCTCATTTTCTTACTGTGAAACACGTTGAGGAATATAATCAACAACCTCCATATCCTTCACCTCACTCACACTAAAAATATCATTAAAATATTGATATATTACCTCATTCAGCTCCTCGGGCTTTTCTACAATCAGCCCATTATCTGCTTGCAAAGAAAAAATAGAGTTCAATTTTTTCCTTGAAGACGCTGCTGTATGAAAAAAGTGGCTATTTCTATCACCATTCACCAGCCAAAAATGTTTGGCATATTGCCTCCAATAAACATCCTCCTGACAGAGAAAATCATTCACCAAATGCCGAGCCTCATTAACTCTATCATAAAAATCATCGTTATGAGAATTTATAGCTCTTGACAGCACACCCTTAGCACTCGAAATTCTGTCTAAAAATTGCCTTCAAAACTTTTTACCCCACTGACCCATAAAATAGCGACATTCATTTAGCTTATCAAGAAAAGAACCCAACAGCCAGCCATCTAGACAATCCCGAACTACCACCCGAAAGCTTTCTTCATGCAACCATGAATTCTTGAACCTAAATCCGACTGCCTTCTTTTGAACAGAAGCCCGACAAGTAGAGATTTCAATTGGATTGTGGTCTGAAATCGAGGTAAATAAATAGGTTAGCTTAACGTCAGGAAACAAATTGAACCAGCTGGAGTCCACTAAACATCTATCAATTCTTTCTTCTATAAAATTCTCAAAACCCCTCCCATGTTCCCATGTATAATCATACCCTTCCAACATCATATCAATAAGACCACAGTCCTCCACAATACTACGAAAACCATCCAATAGCCAATTTGGCTGCAAAATTCCTCCATGTTTATCATCATTGGACAACATATCATTAAAATCCCCTATGATACACTAAGGCAAAGGAGAAGCTAATTTTAAACTACGAATAAGCTCCCAAGATAAATACCTATTATTCCTCTCAGGTCTCCCATAAAAGCCAGTGCATCGCCAAGAAAAAGATCGCTCATCTATTACGAAAAAATCAATATGATAACGAGAAAAACTTAAAAGAGAAATGGTAACAGTATTATTCCAAAGAAGAGCAAGGCCACCAATGCGGCCTTCTCTATCAACATAAAAATAACTAGAATAACCCACAGCACTCTTAATAGCTTCAATTTTATTTTCATGAACCAAAGTCTCAATAAGAAAAACAAAAGCAGGCCTATGAGAATTAATTAAATTCTTCAAGACTAACATTGCTCGTGGGTTGCCAAGCCCACGACAATTCCAACTTAGGCCTATCATGGCTCCTGGCGGGGCCCTAAAAAAGACCCGACCAATCCAACATCTGAATTTTTGGTTTCAGGAACCATAGTGAGAGATGCTTCAAAATCATCAGCATTCATTACATTATCAACCTGAAGAATGGGCTCTTTATGCCAATCCATACTATCTTCAACTTGGGCCTCAACTAGCTTCCCTTTCTTTCTTTTTCTTTCATCTGCTAAAAGAAGAGCTTCATCTTCACTCACATGGGCCGAACCCTGACCCACCTCCTTTCTAGCCATATCTCCTGTTTGAACAATACCCCTATAAGAAACCCAAATGGAAAGATTCAATTCGGTAACAGACTTAGTAAATAAATCCTTTCCTCGCTTCTCTTTCAAATTTGAATTAAGATTATCAACTTCCATAATCTCCGGCTCAATAACAGGTTTTTCTACATCAGGACTCTTCTCCCCTTCCCCGATCAAATCTTTCAGCCACCGCTTTCTGCCAGGCGTTTAGATGCTACTTTAATCCACGGTCCCCATTCTTGCTTAACATTGCCATCTTCCACCTCAAATTGCTTCGAGCAAAAGCTATCGGTATGTCCCAACAATCCACAAACATAACACAAGTAAGAATTAATTTCATATTTAAACTGAGCTAGCCCCTAATCACCTCCATGCAATTTAATTTGCTTCCACCTTTTCAAAGGAACTCGAACATCGATGGCAACCCGTATGCGCATAAACATACACCAACCTGTAGAATTGTTTTTCGCATCACACTCCATAAACGATCCCATCCAATTGCCAATTTGCATACCCACCTCTGTTGACATATATCCAATAGGCAAATTATAGACCTGAACCCAAACTGGAAGATGATTTACAGATACCTCCATTAGCATCTCATATTTTTGTAAATGGCGAAGAAGAAGAACATGGTTATCAAATGTCCATGGACCACCACTCAGAACCCTATTCAAATCCTTCCGATGGTAAAACTGAAATAAAAATAAGCCTTCTATCACCTCCTGAATATTGACACCCTTCCCTGGACGCCACACCATAGCCATCCGATGCTTCATCATATGCACCCTTATTTGTCTATCAGTGAGAAACCTACCTACTAAACACAACTGCGACAGTCCCGACTCCTCCTCTTGATTATTGTAGACCAACTCCAACCCTTATTCTTCCTCTTCCATCAAACTCAGCCTTGCTAACGAATCTTCCATTGCTAACCCTACTAACAATAACAGTCAGAAAATCAAAGAAAAAACACAGCTCTCAACAAGGAGAGAAAAAAACTCTCAACGAGGAGAGAAAATCTATGTCTATATATATAACTTCTTGTGTAATCATATTTGTAACATACAAAAATATTCTTCTAAAAGCTTTATCTCTTCTATATCAATCAAAAAAAACAAATGGAAATTAATATTATATCTAATATGATATGAGACACTTCATGATTGCGTCAAAAGTAAAAATGTTGTGAAGTATTAAAATTTTAGGGCTTAACTAGCATTCTGAAAAGGGCCAACTTTCTAATTCTTTCCCTTGATTTTAGTTTGGTGCTTCAAAATTGTAAAACAATGCTTTTCTAACATAGGCATGACATGTGAAGATGATGAAAAAGAGATGTATAATGCGAAAGTGAGTGATGTTGATGGACACTTACCACATAATTTGCCCCTTAATTTAATGCTTTTTGTTGAAGAGTTTATGCAAAATTTACAAGATAGTAATCAAAAAAAGATTTGGATGTATAATTGATTCATAAACAAAAATTTATATGGTCCTAAATATGACAGGAAAATGGAATAGACATCACTATAACTTTACAACTTTCAATCTATATATGATGCAGAGCTTGATTTAGTGCATATTAATAGGGGCAAAGAGATTTGATTAAAATGGAATTGCATCACTTGAAGTAGTACATCTAATTATTAAATGTATTAATATGTATTCTTAATGTTTTGGTCATTAAAAATATAACATGTACATTATATATTACAAATTTAACTATTAAATATAATACACTCAGAATACATAAAATTTTGGCATCTTTAAGCCTAGTGGTAGGGTCACCATGTATAGCTCTAATATATATAAACATATGTGAACAATTTGATTAGAAGCATAGCACATATGTGAATGATTTGATGTCATTTTATGCTTATAGGGATCTTTTCTACACAACAAAAAGTGGGTTGTTGTCATTTCTTACACATCTAAAAGCAGCCAACACAAACATAGAATATATTCGCATTGTTAAGGGGAAAAAAAGAAATATTATTCATTTCAGATGTTTAGAAAATTAAATTCCCTCCACCAAACAATGGAAGGATTTAGCCAAGAATTGTTTGTTGATGCATGGTTCTACGTGGCCCAAACTCTTTCACAAAAATTGTCTACTTAATCCATAATAAAATGAACCCATCGTCTTAGTGTGGCCTTCTATTATACACTTGTTTGTTACATAATATATAAGTGGGTACTTCATCTAAAATCAGGCCTAGAATCTCTCCAGATCCTAAATCCCTCTCCAATTTTTTTTCATCCAATATTCATATAGTTGCTAATTTTTTCAGTCTATTTTTTTCATCCAACATTTGTAAAGTTGCTATTTTTTTGTATATTAATGCGCTTTGAATTCGTATAAAAATTAAATTAATTAAAGTAAATATATATAAAACTGACTCGAATATTACATAAATTTTGATGTAAACAAAAATATCTAATTTTAAGTCTCTTTGTTGAAATGTTAGAACATCAATAATTACTTGTTAAAATAAAAAGAGTGACACCCTAACTTTAAAGTTTTAACTAAGGGGTGTTTGATAATATCACTTAATGCTGAAAATTAATATATTCAGCACTTAATTATTTTAAATTGGTTTGATAACTCAAAATGGGCCTAACTTAAATTATTTAATTAAGTTAAAAAGTACTTAAAATAATAAGTTAAAATTTTTGATTTAAAATATCTACTGAACACATTAAGTTGTTAGGTTTTAAAATTTTTTTATTAGATCAACTATTGTATCCTTATTATTTAAAAATTATTACTCACTTGTAAATATCACAAGGTTAAATAAGTAAAATCAATCATTTTTATGATTTTCAGCACTTATAGTTATCAAACAGATTTATTTAATGCAGTATTTAAAAAATTCAGTGTTTATTATACTCAGCATTCAGTACTTAATTTTCAATTTTATCAAACGCCACCTAAGTTCATATACCTATAATTCAATGATATAAACTCCAATGAAGAAATATTAAGCTAATAGCTTAAGAAATAATGTTTTATCTATCACAATATAGAATGTCATTAACATACAAACTGTTTTATATGCATTTGCAATAAAAAATAATAATAGATGCCCATATAAAAAGAAAAACCATTAAAAGTAAATTTCTGATCGGAAATTCGTTTATAAATCTCATCATATATAAATATTGATTTACAAAAATCCGATTTAGACAATTTTTTTTTTCGATTTTAGCTATATTGTTGCCTTTACAAGGCATATAATTTTGTAAAAAAATACATAAACAAAAAAAAAAGCATTAGGGTCTTTTTTACACTATCTGGACTTGGTTGTCTCGCATAAAGGAGTTTGTCAGCATTAGCTGGCTAAAGAAAACAAATGCATGCATGCTTAGAACACAATTAGTTCACTTAACAAATTTAAAGTTGTTAAATTTGTTAAATACATCTGGATTTTCCCCTTTTAATTTATTTTTCCTTGTTTGGTTGCATTGAAAAAATATTAATTATATATATCCAGTTAAACACCAAATAATTATAATATACTCTTGTGATCAAACATTCCCATAATGTTTTTGGTACAACGGAAAATAAATATTCCCATACATTAATGTTTGTATTATGCAGCTGACTGAACTGGAATTTTGTTACCAAGTCTAGCAAAAAGAAAATGATAGTTTATAAGATTTATTGCGACGCAATTTGAACATTTTGGTCACTACATATAGCCGTGGCTAAAAGTTTTTGATGCATTCGTGACACTCCCAGTTCACTGGTGACACTTTTGTGCGACTAGAGTCTAGAGGATGAGGTCTGACTAAATTAAATTTCGCATAAACAAAAAATATGTTGTGTCTTTGTATCGCTTATATATTTTTCCCATCAAAAATACACAACAAATATGAGAAATATATGATTAGAAACGATTCATAAATTTAATAATTTTTTAAACCTTATATTGAAAATAGTAACTGAGATATATATTTATTTAACATATACAATTTTTTTCAATATTTTAGGTTTTTTGCATGTTAATATAAACACCTACTAAAATTAGGTTATATCGAATAAATAAGTGTTTTTAATGATATTCCATATGCAACTTGTATAGTTGTATTTATAAAAAAAAAAATTTCAATGTTTATATCTTATATGTACTGTTGCAATCAGTAGTTCATCGAGTGAGCTGTAATTTAAGCCTTCCATCTTATTCCCCTGTGTATGTATAAATTAAAATAAAATGGAAAAATGACTTATTTGATGTATTTGACTAGGGCCATTACCAAAGTTGATAATTATAATTTATAAATTTAAATAGTTAAGAGCCAAATTTAAATGTGTTGCCTATCTGCCTTAGGTTGGGATGGTTATCGTCCCAACCGCGGGATGGGCACATATGGAATGGGGTTCGAATCCCCCTACCCTCCTCCTCCTTTTTGACCAAAAAAAGAAAGAAATTTAAATGTATTTATTCTATTTTTAAAGAGAAGTACTTTTTTATTATCAATTAAAATTCAATCTGTACAAAAAATAGTCGATATTATAAATGTGCTATTAAAATCATTACAAAGATAATTTAATTAACAATTTCGTTTTGATTAATGTAGAAACTAACTCAAAAATATTTGTATTATTTAAAAATAAAAATAAATAAAATATAAATGTTTATAACATTTATAAGTGCAAATTTAAGTACTTAACATCAAAATTGTTGACATTATAAATATTAATTACTTATAAATATTCGAATTAATATTAATATTTAAGAAGTAATAGCCACAAAGTAGAGTGTGAAAAAAAATAGTTAAGAAGTAATTAAAATTATTTCTTATTGATCTCATCCTCAAAATTATAGCTAGGTAGCATGACTAGCTAGCTATATATAAAAAAAAAATTGACATTTTAAATTGCCGGCCCTTTTGTACCTGACAAAATAAACCTAACAACAAAAACCCAAAACTTTTGCGTAAGTTCCAAACACTCCCTTACTTTTATTTATTTATTTATTTATGTTTCCTTTAATTATTTTTTAATATTCCCCTTCAATGATCCAACGATTCAAAACCCACCTTAACCTACCATCCATTAATCTCAACCGTTACAACTTTAATGTTTTATTTATTTATTTATTTGTTTTTATTTAAATCACATTTCTTTCTTTCATATGCCTTCTTTTGTGCTCATTCTCCTTATTTTCTTGATTTGATGTTATGTTTCCTCCTCTCCTCTCTTCTTTTCATCACCATTTCTATCTCTCTCTCTCGAGCCGCCATTGTTGAGCTCTTTCCCGCTAATGGTAATGTAAAATACCATCTACATATATAAATGTTAGTACGTGTATTCATTAGATAATATTATTGGGTACTACGTTTACAGGGAGAAATGCTGATACCACCATGGCTAGAGTCACTACTATCAGCTTCATTCTTCACCATTTGCCCTAGACATCAAGATTCCGCCCGTAGCGAATGCAATATGTTCTGCCTTGATTGCAAGAACGATGCGTTTTGCTTCTATTGTCGATCATCGAAACATAAAGATCATCCTGTTCTGCAAGTATGTATACATCTATATGTCCTCTTCTTGTTCTTGTTGTTGATTTGTGTACCTACATATAATTTAATGGGGTATAGTTGACATATACAATATTAATGGGTATTATTATAGATAATTATTGCTGTGTGCAGATCAGGAGATCATCGTATCATGATGTTGTTAGGGTTACTGAGATTCAGAATGTTTTAGACATAAGTGGAGTTCAAACTTACGTTATAAACAGTGCAAGAGTTCTTTTCTTAAATGAAAGACCACAGCCTAAGACTAGTACAAGCAAAGGAGTTTCTTCTCATTTATGTGAAAGTTGTGGAAGAAGTCTTTTAGATCCATTTCGTTTCTGTTCTCTTGGATGTAAGGTCAGTTTTATATTAAATTACATGTTTCTTCTATATATATATATTTATATTTATATAATTTTCTCTACTATTTGTATGTTAATTATTTTTCGACCCTTTTACGATCAATAACTAATCACATTGTTAGTTGTTTGCAGGAAAATGTTAGCTACTATTATATTTATTTTATACAATACGCTTTCTGTATATAGATATATATATAATTTTTCTGTCCGTTTTAAAATTTTCTTAAGCTAGCTACTTTTTATATCATTTTGTTCTAAAATCATCTCAAGCTGGCTATTTTTATTTATTTTATACGATGCATTGTAGTATAATGGGTTAATTAATATCACTTATTTTATATGACGTAGATATCGTAAATATTAAATATCACATAATTAAGTAACCTTATATTATACAAGAACATGTCTTATCATTCATAGGAATTATTTTTTTTTTTCCTTATTTGCTTGGAGAATGGTGGAGCCTAATAAAAGTTAACTTGGTATATAATTCAGGTAGAAGGAATAAAGAAAAATGGGGATGCTAGCTTTAACTTAAGCACAAAGACGGAAGAAAAAATAGAGGAAAGAAGTGAAATTAGAAGAAGATTGGCATCAAAGGAAGAACAAGAAGAAGAAGAAGAATTGCTTGTAGGAAGCCACCAAGAAATGTATAGAACCACTCCTCCACCGCCTCATAATTCCAACTCAAGAAGAAGAAAAGGCATACCTCATAGAGCACCTTTTGGGTCCTAAAAAAATTAATTAATTAATTTATTAATTACTAATCCATGATTAAGCTTCCTTTTAAAACTTTGTATATTATATATCCAGCTCATTCCTCACAAGCTCTCACATGGGGAACTAGAGGAGTTTAATGTCCTAAAAAAAATAGAGCAATTAAGGTTGTTTTTAAATAAATTTAGTTGAGAAAATTTATATATATTTATGGGGTCATATATATATATTCATTCTATTAATTTATATAACATGGGGGTTAGGGTGAGATTCAAAAAAAAGAGACAATAATGTTAGCATTAATGTTTGGAGACATGGAAAGGTGTAAAATGTATCTATATATTACACATGAACGGTTCTTATATAAAGAAACCAACACCTCAGCTTTTTTAATTTCTTAGATTTCATGAAACATGCAAAAACATATCATATTTGATGCAACTATATATATTAATAGTGGCTCTAGAAAAGGAAACTTTTTTCTTAGCAATTATGTTTTAATTTCCTCCAAAAGTAACCTTTTCTTTTTTTTTTTTGGGCCTTCGGCTGCTCCTCTCTGCCAGAAAATTATGGGTCCTTGTGTTGGGATAATGTTGTATTATTATATTATATTAAGCATATAATGTATCCATATGATAATATTTATTTTATAAATTAGCTTCGACTAGAGTATAAATTTGATATCAGTATTCGTAATTTATATTAATTTATAATAATTTTTTATCGAGTTTTTTTGAATTCCATTAGTAGTAATGCCCTTTTCTAATGTTTAAACCATCCATAATGATTTATGAAATTATAGATTCATGTAACATTACAACAAAAGTTGGTGCAACTTCTTGTTCTGTCCTAGAAGTGTTATACACCCATCTGAGAGAAAATGATAGGAATGTTGACATTTTTTTAAATGTAAAAATGAACTTTTATGTTTTTTTTTTTTTTTTAAATATTGCTTATTAACACCTCATAAGATCACAACTGTTGTTAGTATTAGCTGAAATGAGATATTTCATGCCAATGGATCCTATATATCCAATATCCTTCTTACAGTGATAATTCAGAATAAAATTTTTTAGTGACTGCAAAGATTTAAAGGTCTCAAGTGCTTCAGCCTAAGTTATTTATATATGCTTCATCGGCACCTTCAGTGTTTGTGCATAGTTCCTATTGCCGTTCAGAACTTCAGAATAGACTCAAAATGGATTGGTTTGTAATTTGAATTTGCTGTGAAATGTGTTCTAGCCCAGTCCAAGTCCTTTCAGCGACTAGTTTCTAAATTAGATTGAAAAACTTCAAAATTTGATACAGAATCTTGGATTTGTTTTTATAAAAACCCAGCAAATAAATGTAACAAAAAACCCATCATTCATGTTGCTTGCTAGTATAATTCATCAATCATATTGGGCCAACCTTTCACTTTAGGTTATATTTTTATTTGAGTATTAGAAATGAGATTTAAGGCCATAGATTAATTGGTCGACTACTACTCATGTGGACTCCAAAGGGTCCACATGCCATATTTTGAAATTGATCTACCACTAATACTTGATGCTGTGATTTGTGTGTATGCTATATTGCTGTGAAATTTTGAAATAATATTAAAATTTCATTTTATTAATTTATTATAAACTCAAGAATTATACAATCTTGAGCCATAATTCCAATTAAATCAATTAGATTATAACAAACTATTAATAAAAAAAAATTATGTAGACCCATTAATTTCAGTACTCTGATAATATTGAAATCGTCTCCAGAATTATGAAATAAAGAGCTCGACCAGCCATTGGTAGTCACCCACAAGTGAACTTTTAACTCAAGACTATGGCTGCAGGCAATAACTTATTTCCCTGCAATGTTCATGCATATCTATATATGTATTATAAAATGTCAAAATGTAGCAGAAAAACCCTGTATTGCAGCAGTGGTGAAGAGGCAGCTATTTTTGGTTAAGTGTAGATATGTGAAAATTTCTTAAAAGAAACAAAAACAAGGAAGCTGCCTGATATGTCTCTGACCTCCCCCTGTGCTCTCTGCGCATCTTTGATCTTAGTGCAAAAATACAGGCACCGTCCTTTTTTAATTTTTGCTTCACTTTTATATGTAACTTTATAGCGTACAAGAAGAATATGTACATTTTGTACATGAACAACCATTAAATCATTTGACAGGATTATTTTTTTAATCAGTCTTAATGAGTGATGAGTGATGAGTGATGATATATGTAGTTATATTAAATTAATTGTTAAAAAAAATTTATCATTTTTATGAATCTATTTGAATTGAAATGAATTGAATTAGTCAAAAAACATTATCATTTTAATGTTTTTTTTTTTGTTTACTTCTTATAAGTTTTTAGAGCAAATGAAGTAAAGATTACAAGACATTGGTTATAATTATTGAAAATTGTTCTTCTATTTTCTCTAACAAACTCCAATTAATCTTTCAAATAATGTTGTAAATGGTATTTGGAGGCTTCAAGAACCAGAGAAATCCTCTCATTTCTTTTTTATACTTGAAATGTAAAAGGTCTTTACATTATTAAGATTAAAAAGAGTGATGGTTTGTGAAGAGTTCAAGTGATTATATTATTAAGTAAAGAATTTGTTGCAACTTGGTAAAATTTCCTTCAATATATAAAAAGAATTTACCTTATTTAGATGCTCACTTATTTTTTTATATTTCTGTAGTTTCATTATTAATGAAATTTTATCTTTTAAAAAAAACAGTGGTTTTAATCAATATAAATATAGCCCAATTGCCCCCTTTTAAGTCCAAATGGGAAAAATACAAAAACACCCGCAAAAGATATTAGATGGTGACATATTATTGGGCATGATACAAGGTAAAAAAGAGACAGTTGATGAGTACAAAAAATTAAGTGAATTGTATTATATATATATATATATATATAGTCCATTTTCAAATGTCAAATAATGGTGCAAGTCCAAAAGGGTATCCTATGCCCGTAGTATAAATACAGACAAAGCAAGGAAGAGGGTATGATATGACAGGTGAAGAAAGAGAGAGTGAAAGAGAATTGAAGATAAGAGGAGAAGACACCAGTTTCATGGGATGCTCAAGAGCCAAGACTCAGCAATATATATATATTTAAAAAAAAAAAAGAAAAAAGAAAAAAATAATAATTTTTGGGTTATATAGATTGTATGTTTATCTATCAAAAGACATAAGCACATGGCTTCAATAGATAACCAAATTAAATTATAAGCATATATTATTTTGTGTATTGTTTTTTTATGATGAATTTAGGATGCTTCAACATCATATTGTTTTTTTCATACAGTTGTTGAAACAACAAATTTAAATATATGAAATAATTAGTTTCATGTCTTGTTTTTATCTTTTATATGCATGTTATTAATAGTTTATACAATTTTTTCTTGTTTTTGTAACCATAATAGAGAATATTAATTAATCTTATAAATTATAATAACAATAATTAATATTCCAAAAATCATTGAAATTATTGTGTGTACAATTTTGTTTATAGTCAATTTATGTGTCCACACTCTATAGCAAAATGCCCTTGATGTATAGCTCAAGAATATTATATGGGTAAAATTGATACAGCCTTTCGTTCTCAAGGCAACGTAGCCTGTAGGAGAAGGAAAAGCATGGTGAAAGTTAAAGTGTAAGCATTTATTTATTTATACATTTCACCATCAATGCTAAATTCACACTCATTAATGTGTACGTATTGATACCGAAAAGGATATAAACATTTAAATTTGGCCCAATATTTAAATTGTGATAATTTTTTATATTTTTAACATAATTAATATTCAGTTTAGTTAAATCTGACTAATTTGACAATAAAAATTATAGAAAATTTCAATCAAAAGATACTGTTGAACTTATTTAAATTTCTGATCATAAATATAGTCTTTATTTTTTTCATTTGAAATTCAAAATTTGCATAAAAAAAATATATTAAAACTTAGCTAAAATCTCTCACTTCGCTCCATATATGTAAGGATGATATGATATTATAAAATACTAATTATGTTGAAAATATTAAAAAATTAACTAAATTAGAATACTTTTATTGAAATTTAAAGACAGTTAAATTTATTAGAAGTAGCAAATACTTAAATTCTATTTTTTACCAATAGACCTAATTATATTATATATACAAATGCAATACATATTTACTATATAGTCAAAATTTTCACCTTATATAAGTTTGAATTCTTGTTTCTCTCTCCAACATTGAAAAATTTATTGTTGTGGGTAGTGAAGTAATTGAAGATGAAGGAGAGGTTTATTTACTAAAGTAATAGCATTGTCATATACTTGTGCTTTTCAAGGAAGCTAGAGGAGGGAAGAAAACTATGTGAAAGAGACATTATACACAGGGAATAAATATTTTTTTTCTTTAAAAAAAAAAATTTATTTTAAAGTACAAATAAATATAGGTGCAAAAAAACTGTAGTAGCTAAGAAACAAAGAAAGAAAGAAAGAAGATTAATACTCCTAAACTTAGTAGAGAATACAAAATTGTCAAAACTCTCTTTTATATCAAACTTCTTCCATTACGAGTTTCTATAAGCCTATTTTTCCTCTATTTTTCCATGTCTAAAGAGCATCAAATTCTACCAAAACTTCAAGAATTGGCATCACAACAAGAACAAGAACAAGAAGATGGTGATGGTGATGATCACGGGCAGGTTCTTGAAGTAGTATCAGAAGATCATCATCATCAACAACAACAACAACAAGATGATGAAGAAGAAGAAGAAGAGTGCAAGACACCAACTTCAAGCGATCACAAGATACCAACAATTCAAAGCTGCCCACCAACACCAAAAAAGAAAGCTCCACAATCATTGTTGCATAAGAGAAAATTGCCTGAGTTTCAGTTCTTTGAAGCTACTAATAAAGAAGAGGTAGAGTCTTTCTTTAAATCAAGCTTTGACATATCTACAGTTGAATCTCGTCCTGTGAAGAGGAGATGTAGAAGTTATTGATGAGATTTTAATTACACAATATATATTATTAATTATTCATGATCCATCTCTTCATCATATGTGTAGATATGTAATGCTAGATATTGCATATTTGCTTTATCTCCAATATTGTTTTTATTTTTCTTTGTTTGAATATTATCATAAATCTAGCTAACACCACTTTGTTATTTATTTTCTTCATGATACATGTTGATCTTTCTTGGGTTATAAATTTATTGTTCATGATATTGTCTAATTAGTCTCTATTGTATTGTAATTGAGATCATCTATATATATCTAGAATTAATTCAAGATTCTTCACTGCAAGTCATTAATTTACAATATATTTATATGTTATTGTGGTGGTACAATATTCTTTTAATGTTTCTTGCTCATTTCAAATTTTATTAAGTTAATTGTTTTGTGCTTCTTTACATGTGTATGAATTTAGTGCAAGAAATCATATGTACACACTAGCTACAAAAACAAATGAATCATTGATCTTTTGAAAGGTTTTAGTTTAATTCAGAAATGTTAACAAGTTTTAATTAGTAAGTGGGTGCTACAATAATCACTAACTTGCAAATGTAAACCTTATGCATTTTTTTTTTTTTTTGGTAAATAAACCTCTAAACAGAGAAGCTAAGGAATAACAGCTCTAGGATGACAAACTCCTATACTTTCATGAAATAACCAGGTACTCTAGGTTCTGTGGTTAACAAATCTTAAGCATTTCTTGTTACCATGATTTGATTGGCAGTATGCAATGCTTTTTATGGATTCTTTTGGGTATAAATCCCTGAGATCTAGCTGACAAATGGTGGAGTTGATGCCACCCACAGACATTGTGTGTATGTCTGTATTGTGGTGTTTGCAATGGCTACCTGGCCAACCTTAACTACTAGAAGACCCACTCGCTACTCGTCCCCAGAACTATATATGTACTTTTTCTTCTCAGAACTTGACAGAAAATCTTTGTCCTGCCAGTGACCTGCGGTTGGAGATGGATTTAGGCCATTTCGCACCTACTTCAACCCAATTTTAATATGGAAATTCTTATTTATTATGGTGTTTTACACCTTACCTTACGTTTAAATTTATAATACCAAGACTCATATTTTATTTTCATATATAGGAAATTCTTATCTACACTGGATGTGTTGTACTTCACCGTGGAGGTATTGTTTTGTTATCATATTTGTACTGATATTTATGCACAAAATTTTCATGATAGGCAAATGTATCTCCCCTTATATAGTATTGTTCCTTGCATCATAAGCTTTAAGAAATATGTCTTCTTTCTAGTTTTTTAAAATTTTGGACGGACAAAAAATATATGTATCATATACAGCCGAATTTTCCAAGATCTTTTTTCATATCAAATACAAGTATGAAGAGACTAATCATGAGACTAAATTTGATTGACATTTTTTATTTTTATTTTTTTCAAATTAAGCTGTAATGAATAATATTAAGAAAATTAATGCCACTAATCTAAAATTTAATTTAGATGATTTAAACTAGTTTTTTAAAATTAGTAAGGCTAAGATTAAATGGGTATGTGGATCCATGGTGATTTAGAAGCATAATATGAGATAAAGCTAACTCTATATTTTGATATCTGGTTTTAATAATACAAATGTTTTTTTTTTTTTTCAAATTATTCATATTAATCAGAGTTTCAAATGATTACAATGATGGTATATATTAGGACTAAAATTTGAATTCAAAATCGTTTAAGTAAAAATAAATCAGCTGATACCAAATATGGATAATAATACCAATATCTGTTAAATTAGTTGTATTTTTTCCATATGAGATTTTAATTTAAGTAAAAAAATTCACATATACAGCTTGGTACTTAGCATCTATTAAAGCCAAGGGCAGGAGGTGGAGGCGTCCCCACGCCGTCATAGAAAAGGATCCTAACCGCAATTGTGGGGATCCAATGTTTAGGTCTTGTTTTTGAAGTCATATTGCCGGTTGGAACGACATTGAAAGATCTCATATAGTCATATTTATAGAGCATTACATGAAAGCAATTATATTCTCATCACCCTATCATTAAATTTGTAATATGATTATAAATTTTACATTAATAAATTATACGTAAAACATTTAATATATATATATATATATCACGAATCTGACTATTAAGTATAATATATTTGAAATAGATATAAAACTTCATGTATATATATATGTATAACATATCCAAAATTTGTATTAGTAACAGAAGTTTAGATTTTTCATTCACACACACACACACATATATATATATATATATATATATATATGTATGTATGTATATGCATTATTTTTATTATGAAAAAAAAAGGGGAAAAAACCTGGTTTTATATATATACCCTTCCTATAGTTATGGGAGTGACTTTCCTCCTCTATTGCGTATTTGTTCTATACATTGTCCAGTATCCAATTAGCAACAAAACAATTTTGCACGATTGACTCTTATAAATTTTGCATATATATACATCATTTCATGCATATTCTTGGGTAATAAGTACAAGATTCAACAGTGAAACTATAGTACAGAAAAAATTTTACACTAAACATGCAAAAAATAGGAGGCAGAAAGAGTTAAAAACAGCAGTTGTTTTCAATACTCAGTAATAGGCATATATACAGTTAGTTTGGTATATAAATGAACGTAAAATGTTTGCAAGCATAGAGGAAAAAGAGGGGAAAGAACATAAACTTTGTTTGAGTTCAAAATTAATGTATATAGCTTTGGATACCCATGTACATGTGCAATTAATTGCCAAAAGATATTCTTGAATATAGAAGAGAGAGAGTGGACAGAGGTATATTGTATACATTTACTCCCTTTCCTGATTTGGATTTCGATATTATGTGAGATTTTCTTTTCTTTTTTTCCCATCCCCCACAATGCACCAAGACATGTTAATTTCTACAGATTTTTCTACAGTTTCCTTTTTTGTTTTTATTTGTTGTCTTTATGCAGTAATTATATATGAATTTTAACTATTTTGAAATTTAAGTTGGCTAAATTTTAGTCTTTAGATATAAAAATATAAATTTTTTATCTGAAATATTGGTATCCATAATTTATTTCACTCTAACTAATTAATGCAGTTCGATTTAGATAGAACTATAAAAATGACAAAAATTTCTCAACAAATATTTAACATTACTCCATTCACCACAACTATTTCTAATAATATATTATTAAAGAAAATTTAAATTTTTTATTACTTAAATCAACAAACACTAGTTCTATAATTCTTTTAAAATATATGTAAAAGTTCATTTCATCGTCTCCAAGCTAAAAAATAATCATGCTCACAATATTATAAAAACTCAACTCCATGTTTTAAAAATTGTTAGGTCCGTTAGGCTGCTCAAGAGGGGGTGAATTGAGTTTTTCAAACTATTTTGAAAACTGAAACTAATTTTACATACTAAAAACTGAAATACGAGAGCTTAAAACAGAACACAGATTTAAAACCTTTTTGAACACAATTTTGAGTGCAAGAGTGGCAATTTTATGAATCAGTTTAAATCAAACACAAAATAAAAGCAAGTTAAATAAGTCGATCCATTTTTGTAAGCATCATAACATCACATGAGAAAATATAAAGATAAAGGAGAAATCAACACATGCAAGATTTTATCGTGGTTCGGCTCCACATGCATACATCCACTCCCCAAAGACTCACCTTTGAGATTTTTCACTAGTTAAAGTGACCTCTTTTCAATGGTAAGAGACAAACCAATAAACAGCCTTAGTACTACCCTTTCCTAAGTTGCTACCCACACTAGTTTTCTAGCTCCAGCAACTAATCCCAGCTAGTCTTTCCCAAACAGCTCCAATAAACTGTATACAATACTAGTTTTGCCTAGATTCAGCAACTCTGCATGCTGGTTTTGGTAAGCTCCAGCAACTATGCACCTATTTCCCTCTAAATGGTGCTTTCAACGTTTCAAGAATAAGATGAAGATGTGTATTTATCTCTCTCACTCAAGCAAAGATGTTACACATGAAAACCTATGGATAAGTAGATAGAAGATGACTATCAAGGAAGCTCAAAGATGATTTTCAAAACATGAATATGCAGCTCCAGCAACCATATTTTTTAGAGAAAATGAAGAACTCCAACAGCTCTCAAAACTCTTTCAATTCTTGCTCTCGCATACACACACACCTTGAATGAAACAAATGAAAAAGATGAATATATATGTGTACTAGCCGGTTGCCCTAATTTCAGATGACATGATGTATAATTTGAAATATGCAAACATGTGATTTGCTAAGTATGTAACAAGCAACAAGTTCTTTTTGTATCCAAAACTGTGCAGGCAATAAAATCAGACTTCTGATAAGGTTCAAAGTCAACTTTCCAAATCAGGCTATGCACAGAAGTTTCTTTTTGATCACATGTGAACTTTTTGCTATTTTGGTGCAATAGGGCCTTTTGTCTCTTCTTTGATAAATAAAAAATTTGTAAACATTTGTCAATCAAAAATCAACTTTCCCACCAAAATATTTTATCAAACAATTTAAAATATGCATGAAAATATTTTTGGTAAGACAAGAAAACTACTTTTTAATTTTCAAATGACTTTATACAAATTTGACACAAAAAGGCAAAAGTTTTGAGCTCCCAAAAAAAAGTCACTTGACTCAACTATCCTTACAATAATTTTTTAATTACCAATTTGTCCTCCAATTCTCTACTTGGGCTTGAACACTCGTTATGGGCTTGAACTTAATGGATTGTAGTCTCTTGGGCTTGATAACATATGCTTTGAACACATCACTTAAAACAAATTAGTACCCAAATTTTTATCAATTATTTGTTATTATTAAAATTTGAGGTTGTAACCTTTAGTCAACAAAAATATTGGAGTATAATTATATCTGTAAACATATAAATGAAGTTGAATTTATATTATTTAAAATGAACTTGCATTTAAAGTTTAATCAACTCTGAATCTGCATCATTTTTTAAAGGCTTAATTATTTAAAAAATTCTAGATTTTTTACTTTTTAATAATTTTAACTCATTTATTTTAATTTTTAAATTTTAGTATTATCCTACAAATTTTTTATTAAAAATAGTCTCCGATAAAATTATGCGCTTGTTTTTATGAGGTGGCACCAGAGAAAGTTTTTAGATCTACATTTTTCTAATAATATTTTGGGAAAAAAAATTTTTGCTAGTTTTTGGAATTGAAATTTTGTAAATATTTTCAAATATAATTATTATATGAAAAACTCATCTCTAGTTTTTTTAGATGAAAAACTCACGTATTATAAGTCTATATATTTTAATGAAGAAATGAATGATACAAAGTGTAAATATTTTATATATTTAAATAGGGATAACAATACTGTTAGTCCTACAAATTATATCATTTTTTCAATTAAATCCTACATGAAAATTTTTTTACAATCAAGTTCTATAAGTTTTAAAAAGATTTTCCGTTAGTCCTATCCACTAGTCAAAGCAAATTTCTATTAGTCAACCCTCAAAATAAATTTTTTTTTTTTTGTATTTCAGTCCTAAAACTATAAAAATTTGCCATTTTTTATTATTTTACATAAATAATTTATTTATTTATTTATTTATGACTTATTCTATTATTTAACTTTTATAATAACTATATAACTCACTAAAATAATTCAAGAAAATTTAAAATTGAAAAACATTTTTCTTAAATTATTATTTTATTAACAATGACAAATAAAATTAATTAATTATTTTTAATTATTTGTAAATATAATTTAATTAATATATCTTAAATAAATAAATATTTTTATACTTGGATAAAATCAATCAGTTTTGTCAATATTATAATTTGTTTTGTCAATATTATAATTTGTGTTAGATTTTAACTAAATTTTAAACTCAGTTGCATTTCAATTAGATAACTCAAAAAGTATATTATTTTTAAAATTAGGCTATTGCAATAAATATTTGAAGAATAACATAATTTTATTAATAATTTTATTTTTTATTATAAAATATAATTAATTTAAGAAACAATGTAAAATTTTTTATCATATTTTACCTTAAATTAATTATATTTTATTATAACAATTAAAATTATTAATTAAAATATATTCATTTATTTTATTGTTCAAATATTTCCTATAAAACAGCCTAATTTAAATATTAAGATTATTTAATTAGTTTTCTTTATCATTGTTATATAATACAACTAATAATTTAAGAAAAAATATATTTTTTATTTTATTTTTAAAAAATTATTTTGTGAGTGATATAGTAATTATGAAAGTT
>CATIWO010192181.1:0-33198 GCA_949673435.1 Macaranga tanarius
TTTTTTTTTTTTGGAAGAAAGTGATAATTGTACTTTCTAAAAATACGTTTACAAATGGTTGGATTTTAACGGCGTTAACGTCGTTAGTGGGTTAATGATTTGGTGGGTCTTACAAAGGAGTGGACCCTACAAACATAGTAATGATTCCTTAACAATTCACCACTTTACCTTTTTTATTTTTAATTAATTATTATTTTTACACCTCTCTCTTGTCGTTTTGTGATGAGTCAGCTTTTTCAGTATTCTATAAAATATTTATTTTTCAGAATTTACACGCGTCTTTTTCTGTTACGCTAATCCGACGGCCTGCCGGGAGAGATTCTCTGTCGGGAATTCAGATCATCCAACGGTGCAGGCTCTGCCGATTAAAAGAGAACAGCTTCTCTATTGGGGTCCACCACACGTGTTGGGCATGTGATAGAGTTTAGAGTGAATGATTGCATTGTGTAAGTGGTGCTGCTGCCCCTGTGGATTTTCGTTTTTTTTTTTCGGAATTCGACGTGTGCTTGAAAAATAAAATTAAGAAATTTTTTGAATATATATATATATATATATATATATGAAAATATATTAAGAAATTTTATTAATGTTTTAATGGCTTTTGCTAAAGTGCAAATGGTTACAATAGAATGACTCTGTTTTAATATATATATGGTTTTTGCTATAGTGCAAGTGTTTGTACCGGTACAAATGAAATTACAACCGTTAGATTAGTTTTTATTTAATTACAACCATTGATTATCTTGGTGTATCAATACCTGTAAAATATATCAATGGTTATAATTAAATGACAAATAATCTAATGGTTAATAGTTTCATTTGTACCGGTGCAAACATTTGCACAGTAAAATGACTCTAAGTATATATATATATATATAGGAAAAGATCCAAATTGAACTCTTATTTTTTACCCATTGGATCCTAAAATTTTTTGGATCAAATTGGATCTTGTCTTTTTAAAATTAAACTGTATTGGACATTTTATTAAAACAATATTTACAATTAAGTTCTAAAAACTAAAGAAAAATCTAATTTTAACGGTTAACTAATGACAAATTATTTAGACTAACAAATAAAATTAATAAATATTTTTAGAAACTATATATAACCTAATGATAAAATTTTAAAATTTTTAAACCAACATATGAATTTTTCAGTTTTTTTAAATTTCAAGAAAATTCAAAAAAAAATTTAAAAATTAGTGTGTAAATTTAAAATTTTTAAAATCTTTATAATTAGGTCATATATAGTTAGTCTATATATTAAATTGAGTAAGGAGTGAAATTGGATCCTCAACTATTTTCTTGAAGTCAATATTGGTCCTCAATGTTCTTTTAGTTCCTAATAGAAATTTTCTTTTATCAAAGCTAGATAGTCCAAAAAATTTATAAAATAACATCAATTCAAACGGATGTTAGTAACTGCTAATGAGGAGTAATATAACCATCTTTTGTCCTATTTGTTTTGAGATATTTTATAAGTTACATGAGGAGTAGAAGATGGAATTTGAACTTCATTTCATTTGGACTCAAAGTGCCTATGCCAATTGAGCTACATGACATTTTTTTTTTTATCTAATTTATCACAAATATAATATCGTAGGTTCCATTACATTAAACTCACCCCTCTTGTTTAATTGGTAAAATTATTTTGTTATTATTTAATAAATATAAAAATATATCATTATTATAATTTTTAATCTATTCATTGCAACCACTTACTGTATTTTTTTTCTTATTCTTTTCCTTTTTTTTTTTTTCTCTTTTAACTCGAACTTACAAAATTTAATACAAATATCGGTAAATTATTTTAATTATCGTCCTTACTTTTTTCATTGCATCATTTATATTCATTCTCTCTCTTCTTTTTCTTTCTCATGTGATATTGTGGTTTGAATAGTGATGATGGTTTTGAGAAGAAAAATTGTGAATTTCAAAATTTAGTCTATTTTACTGTAAAGGCTACTTAGTTATTTTGAACTAATTTGAAAAATTACTACCTGTGAAGTGCTCATTTGCTGCTTTTTTTTTTTTTTTTTTTTTGATTTTCTGTGCATACAATTTTTTTAGTGGTTATTACTTTTCACTTATTGCAATTAAATGCGAGTATTAAAGTTTTCTTATATATATATATATATATATTTGCAATTTTAAGAGGTTGTATATTTGGTTTTGTAAAGGTAGAATAAGAACTTATGTAGCGAATTCATTTGTGGGAACCTAAATCCAAGTCAAATTATCATATTTGTTAACTAAGGGTCATATATGGATTAGTTTTAATAAAAAGTTTTGGTAGTCAAATGCGTAGCGAAGTGTTAACTCTTTTTTTAGGTATATATACGGGTGTAATTGAGTCAAATCGACTCGTAAGCTATTCAAAATTGATTTGAAAACAATTTGAAATTGACTCGATTATTATCGACTCGAACTTGAGCTTGAGTTACTTGAATAGGTTATTGAGTCAAATTCAAATTCCTTAACATTTGATTCAATACGCTCACAAATTTAATATAACTTGTATATATTTATCATTTTATTTCAATATAATTATAATAATATCTTATCGAACCGAATCGAGTTAAGTTTGAATATTTTAAAATATATATTTTTATAATTTTAAATAATTAATCGAGTTGAGTTTGAGTAGAAAAATTATTTAATCGAGTAGAACTCAAATTTTGAAAATAAAGCTCGATCGAATTCGAGTTTTAAAAATCAAATCGAGCTCGAGTCTGATACTGTGTCGACTTCGACTTCGACTTCTGGTGTTGTCAATTTAAAAAGAGAGAACTGTTTTTTATTATGTAATCCACCAATATTTAAATCATATGACGTCATGATTAATAAAAAAATATTAGGAAAAAATATAAAATTCTAACATTCACTTCAAAGAATAATTGAGATCCAATTTGATGCTTGGTTTATTAAATTTTACTATTGTAAAATCAAATAAATATTAAATTTTCAGTTTTAAAAAATTCTCCAATAAACCATAGCCTAACAAGGAATTTTTTTATCATTATTATCTTAACCTTTTGTTTATTAAAAGTCATTATTTAAACAAATTCTTCATTATATACAAAAATTTAAAATATATATATTTTTTAACTCTACTAAATAATTTCAAGTCAAAGAATATATATTAAACATTCAATTATATTAAATATTATATGTACATGCAAATTGGAAGAAAATTGAAACATGAATTAGGTGAAATAATAATAATTGAGTGCAGGCATGGTACCGTTGGGCTCATGGGCCTAGGCCTATTATGTTACATTGAAGGTACAGAGGCGTATGTTAGCAGCAACCATTATTTAATCCCTAATTTTTAATTTTATTATTATTGTTATTTTTTCACCCTTTCCATTTTCACAATTTCTGTGCTTTGATTCTTTCAAGATTCAATTTTTGTTCTTCGATTTTTCTTGTATTATATTAGAAGCTTCAAATTTGTGTCTAGCATCAGAGAAAGTTCGGATTTTGAAATATTTTTTTGGAGAATTCAATGTGATTTTGCTTTGAGGTAAGAGCAATTAGCTTTTTATATTTTTATTTTTGTTTTAATGTTTGATGTTGTTTTGAGCTTTAGAACAGCTTGTTCTTGGGTTCTTTTTGTTATATTAGAAATGGGTTTTTGTTTTTATGTGTGGGAAGAAAGGAAATGGTAAAAAAAAACCTTAAATTTTGATGGAAAATTGAAATTTGAGGGGTTTGATTATGGTAGATTTGGATTATATGGTGATCTTGAACTAGAAAGTTTTGATTTTTAGTATTGTGATTCTTGTATGATAACTTTTCCTTTTCTTGACTTGGCAAGAATCATGGATTTTTTTTTTTTGCTGTATCTGGAACTGGTTTCATTTAATAAAATTGTGAAACTAGATATGGCAATATAAGGCTCCTGGGTTTTGTTTTGAGTTGTGAATCACCAACTGGTTTCATGAAGAAAAAGGGAGTTCAATTGGATGTTGAAGTTGAGATACTTTGGTTGAGAAGATTCATAGCTGCTGCTTGGGAACTTAGTTGATCATAAGAGGTTAGAGACTAGAGTGGGTTGTTTGGTGTGAATTTTGCATTTTCTTGCTGTTGACGTTGAATTTTGCTTAAAAATGGATGACACTGAGGATGATGCGAGGTACCCACCAAACCCATACGGTGGCAATCATCAGCAGGGCTATGGTTCTTCAAACAGACAAAAGCTTCCTGTGAGGAGTGCTCCATATTCTAGGGCACTTGGTGATCAATATGTTGAGGATGATGAGGAAGATGAGAATGAAGAAGAAGAAGATGAAGAGGAGCTAGGAGAGGAAGATGGAGAGAATAACCAAAATAATGGCATCCGCTATGTGGGGAAGGAGGTTGATGATGACGACAATGACGATGATGATGAGGATGTAGATGTTGATGATGAAGAGGATGACGATGATGGCCAAAAGAATTATGTTAGGAGGACAGATGATGCTGATTTGGAAAGGCACCCTAAAAAGCGAAAGCTAAAGAGCTTGGTTTCAAGGTATGAATTCACTCCTCGTGTGCCGGCACCTCCTGTTGCAGCTCCATCGGCGCCAAAACCATCTTTTGCTGGGCGTAATCCACTAACTGATTGGACTGAGCATGAAACATTTGTTTTGTTAGATGCTTGGGGTGATAAATTTTTGCAACGTGGGAGGAAGAGTCTTCGTTCTGAAGAATGGCAAGAAGTTGCAGAGAAGGTGTCGGAGGGATCAAAGATTGAGAGGACTGACACACAATGTAGAAATCGTTTGGATACATTGAAAAAGAAGTACAAGAAGGAGAAGGTTATGTTATCAGAGACAGGTAGCAGTACCAGCAAATGGGTTTATTTTAAGAAGATGGATCTGCTGATGTCCACATCTGCACAGCAAAGCGGACTCTCATGTGGGGTGGACTCAGGAGAATATGTTTTTATGAATCCCAGAGTATATCTAAATCGTGCAAATGGGCTGGATGAGATGAGAGATAGTCCAGAGAATACAGAATCTGCTGATGAGGATGATGATTCAGATGGACTTCCACCCAAGAAGAGAAAGTCTGGAAGGGACCGCAGTGAAGGGTCCTCGTTTAGAGTGCTTGCAGATTCTATTCAGAAATTTAGTGAAATATATGAGAAGATTGAAAATAATAAAAGGCAGCAGATGTTTGAACTAGAGAAGATGAGGATGGATTTCCAAAGGGAGTTAGAAATGCAGAAAAGGCAGATCATGGAGAGGACACAGGCCGAGATAGCGAAAATTCGACAGGGTGATGACGAGGAGAATGACATCTCTGCTGATAATGCCAGCGGATAATGCTTCTAGATGTTATTCATATGTGTAACTTTAGTTAACATATCTGGTGGTAGTTGTTGTATAATGTTGGGGCCTTCTTTTACACTTGAAAATGGCAATTGAACTGCTGGCAATATTTGTATTAGTTATACTAGATGAAATAACAGAAACTTGAGGATTTATTCAACTTTTCTTCGGGATAGATCTATGCAGCATTGTTTTGGCTTTCTTGTTGATTGCAATTGCTGGCAACTGAGCTGAAACTGCTGGTGTGAGACTGCCGACTTCTTTTTTCGTGATAGCATGTCACCATAGGTTATTCAGTACACCAGATCTTCTTTTGTGTCTCTTTAGGAGTATCCATGTTCAATAACTGCCCCATCCATCCATGTTAAAGGAGGATTGACCGGCTGGATTGGAGTGCAAGCAGCATATTACCTGTTGCGAGCCATCTATCTTTCACTCCTCCTCTTTGTAATGTGCAAACCCTTGACCCGCAAGAAGATAAGTTTGTTCCATATGACGCTTGGATAACAGTTTAAGATGGATTGGTGCATAGTGTGTCTGTCCTTATTATACTTTGAGAAGACATATTTGCATCTTGCAATTGCATTTTGATTGCTTAAATACACTAATTCATAGTGAAAAAAAGGGCTGTAGGAGCAATTAAATCTGTGATCTGTAAGAATGCAAGTCCAAGCTTGAAGAGGAAATGAAGGACTGATGAGCCAAAAGAAAGGGCGATATCATAAATGAAATGCAGGAATTTTTACAAGATGCTTGTAGGATAAGGAACAAAGTAACTAATGTGGAGAAATTCATGTTATGTGAACCGGGTGCTGACTTAAAAATTAGCAATTAAAGACATTGGTCTGGCAAACAAACTCTACCTTCCAAAATTTCCATTTGCATTTCGATTTCAGCAAATAAAAACTGTAGAACCAAATTGCAAGTTCAACACTATTATTGCACTGAAATATATTTCCGTTTTAGAATACGTAATTAGAATTTCAATTTGACAGCCTGATGTCTATTTTTTCACTGGCGAAACAGCAGAACTGATGCTTCAGCATGTGAAAGTAAACTTCTATCGTTGTTGTTTCCATTCCATTTAGCTCAATCAGGAAAAGGCCATGAAATCTGAAGCCTCCAGAAATAATGATTCCTTTGCTTGCCATCCATATGTGGGGTTGTCATTCTACTTGAATTCCATCTAGACAGACATGTCCAGTGAACCAACTGAGTCCTAGCTCCATCCCAGACTGTGGAAGATTGAAGCAAAAACACCAACATCTACATTGTACATAGATAAGGAGAGCAATGTCGATTCTTTATGGAATATATACGAGTTCTTTCCAATTCTGCTTCCACTTTAGTTCCCACGATTTCATATCTGAGCAGTTCTGCAGTAGTCTCTGTTCAAAAATGCTGACTGGCACTGTAGTTGTTGGGTTTCTTACTACTTCATTACAATAAGATGATAAATGTGATGCTGCTTTTGGCATTGCAGTAGGCCATTGATTTTCACAGCAAACACGCACTCCATATCTTGCAGTTGTACTTGTACCTGCAGCCAAGAGATCGATAAGTAACCATGGCAAAAGCAATGAAAGACCTAAACCACATGAGCTGTTCCATAAAGTCTCACTGCACTGCAAATTTTATCATGCAGGCCACATGCAATCCCACATCAACAATCTCCATTCAGCTCCAGAATTCACTGGAGCCCTCTGCCTCTAGGAAAATTTCTCTTGCATAAGAATAGAAGGAACTTCAGTATTCCCATGAAAATGATAAACAATTCACTGCTTTGAGCTATTCAAGCAAGAAAATATTCCAACTGTGTTTCAGAGAGAGCGATGCATGCAAAAATATTCTCATGTCAATTACAGAAGTGGTTTTACACAGGTTCTGACACATTTGGAAGGCTTGTGCACATCAATTAACACTGCAGTTAAGCAAAATAATTAACAAAAGTTAGACTAGACTTAACCATGTAGCCCCTCAGGAGCTGTACGGTTTTACGAGATCAGAAAGTTGAGTTTTAAGTTTTAAGGTGCATTTACCTCATCTGATAGGATCAGTTTTAGAATATGCTAACGTTTCCTACTTTTTCTCTAGTAGGAGCAGCAGTTCAATTTCCATAATTGGAATTTCTATATTTTTGCTCAGTGAATGTCAAGTTCATCTCAGTATAAAAAAAGATGGTCCAAATCCAAAGGATTATTTCCCTCTATGATGGTATATGGAAAAATCAAATAACAAGGAAAATTATGAACCATAGGCCAAAAATGGTGAGGCTATAAACTATAATTCACATATGCTTAAAATGAAAACATTTTAAAAATATTAACAAAAAGGAGATCTGACAATACCAGGTTCTGTTCACAAAGCAGTGGGTGCACGATCTTCATCAACCTTGCCAACTGCCTCAAGAATTGACGAGAAGGTTATTTGATTATATTCAAATCCTTTTGAGTTAATCTCTTTCATCAGCTTTGCAGCTTCCTCAAACATGCCAGCGCGGCTCAGACAGCCAAGAACAGTATTGTAAGAAACTGCATCTGGCTTAATCATTGAAGATTTCATCTTCATGAACATTTCAATTGCACGGTCAGGGACACCTGTCCTAGCAAAGCCATTTAATATGATGTTGTGTGAGTTTATGTCTGGATAGCAACCATTTTCTTGCATGGTTCTAAGCAATGAATGAGCTTCATCTATCATGCCGGCTCTTACCATCCCTGACATGAGTGCATTGTAAGCATAAACATCAGGTTTGCTCCCAAGTTTCTTCATTTCATTAAAAAGATCTACAGCCTCACTGAGACGGCCACACTTTCCAAAATGTTTGATCATCACAGCATATAAACGAGCACTTGAACGTCCGCAATTCTCTTTCAACTCTAGAAATAACTCATTTGCAGCTTCGTATCGTTTTGCCTTCCCAAGACTGTTGATCAGGCTGCAATAGGCAGCTGGACAAGGAGGAAAACCCTTTTCATCCATCTCTTCTAGAAGCAATAGAGCTTTCTCAATTCTATTTGTTTTGCAAAAACCATCAATGAGAATTGAGTAAGTAAATGAGCTAGGTGCAATACCATTCCCTTTCATTTTCTCAAACCATGAAGCAGCCTCAGAAGCAGGAGCTTTGCATTCAAATAAAGCCTTAATTACGGTGTTATATGTCACCACATTTGGTTTACACTGCCAAGCTTCCATTTGGTCAAAAAGATTAAGTACATCTTCCAATCGATCCACTTTGCCCAAAATGTTGATCAAATTGTTTATGAACACAATATCAGGCTTGCAGCCATCTTTTATCATATCCAAGAACACCTTGTAAGCATCATCAACCCTACCAGCTTTTCCAAGCCCCTTGATCCACTCTGTGTAAGTGAAGACAGTTGGATTGCAACCCTTGTCTCTCATTTCCAGGATCACATCCAAAGCTTTCTCAACTTCGTCCAACTTGAAGTAAATTCCCAGTAAAGTAGTATATATCTTCGCAGTGGGATGTAGGCCATTCTCTTTCATCTCATCAACCAACCTTATCGCTGAATCATAACGACCCAGCTTCCCAAAAGCTGAAATAAGAGCACTATATGTTATAGTGTCCGGAAAGCAGCTGCCCTCATTACACATCTCATTATAAATCTCATGAACCTTCTCATGATGACCTTCTTGCATCAATATCAAGATCACAGAATTATAAGTGCTTGCTGTTGGTTTACATTTTCGACCTTTTATTTGGTAAAATACAGAAAGCGCCTTGTTAACCATCTTGGCCTTGCCCAACATTTTAAAGATTTCAGATAAATCAACAGGACTAATAACACATGTACTGCTCCTCACCATTTCTTGAATTATCTTCCACATTTCACCATACAATCCAGCTTCATCCAAACAATGGACTAAAGCCATATAAGTAGTGGAATCATGCTCAAAGTTTCTCCTTTTACCAACCCACTTAAAGAACTGAATTTTGACATTGATTTCCACATCTATCTTCAAAATCTCGCGAACCAATCGATGATCCACCTTCAACTTTAGCACTTCCATTGCCTTTTCAGCGTCAGGTCCCCATTTGAATATCTTCAGTATCCTTATGAACCTCTCATCCAGTTTCCTAACTGATGGGTCCGTTCTTTTAATCTTTTGGTTCACTGGCAAGTTTCGCATCTCGTCTTTCGAACTGGTTAGTCGAAACATATTGACTATGTCATTTTCTGCTAGCAGGAACAAGAAAATTATAACGAGAACGTATAAAGTTACAATTTTTACCAAAAATTTATGTGATAACATATTCTTAAATATTAGATACGTAAGAACTAACTAAAATGAGAGTCAATTTGTTGAAACTGGAGAAGCATAGAATATGAACGCTACCTGTTTGTTTAATTCTCTGACAGAGATGAGGCAGAGTTGATATTGAACGCGTTGATGCAATAGATTTCACAATCATCTCTGACATTTGTGTTGAAAACTTTGTTAAATAGACAATTGAGATTACTCCAATAGCAGCACTACAGAATTAGCTACTTACCACGGAACATTTTCATGTATGCTGCAAGTCTTAACTTGCCTTTAGCAACAAAATTTTGCGGGAGTGGCCGTGGAGATGTGAAATAAAGGAAGTCTGCTAACAAAATTGGGTTGGGTGTAAGCGTGGTTTATAGGAGTTGAAGCCTAACAAAATCTCTTGGAGGAGAGATTCTTACTCACTATCAGTGTACGCGCCACATTAATAATTAATTTATAGATTATGTTTATAAATTTATCCAAATAAATAGACTTGCATAAATTTACAGACCAATCCATTATCAGCAAAAATTGAAGCGTAGAGCTAGAGGAGAGGAGGTTCATGATTGCGGCTGGAAGATTAGTGTCAAGACCGTAACAATTGCGGAATTGATGTCAAGCAAACCATCCTCCGTGCTTTAATACCAGGTTTGTAAGAAGCCAACCATCTCATATTAGATAGCCATCACATGCCTAGAGGAGCTGGCTACGTTAGGATATCAGTTACACAGCTTAACTGTTTTAGAGGATCTGGAACGCTGAAAGAATGAACTAAAGCAGCCCGCTTCCTACCCTTCAAAGGCGGATTATTACCAACAGATCCAAGACAGTATTAAGGAAGATACTGAAATGAGAACCTCTTTTTGGCAAAAGAAAACAGAAGACTTCAATTTATAATGAAGAAACAGTGAAATCAATACCAAAATGACATTGGTAAACCGAGGCATATCCTACAGACCAAAAAATAGTAAACACATGAATCCCTGAAAGACACAAGAATTTTCTACCCGAGACTTAAACTCAGGTAGGACTATAAAAGTCTTCCACTTTTCTCTTAAAAACCCTTCCTTTTAAAAAACTGGATTCTAGAGATCTGCTGACAAATAATAAAATTTGACCGACCATCCAACAGAAAAAGGCTTTACAGATGAAATGAAAATCATCAAACGCCACATATGCCTTCCTCATGCCCGCCCACCGTAGAGTTTGTCCAACGCTCAAATAGTTCTTATACATTAAACATTCCAACTAAAAAGCTGAATTATGCAGAACTTGAATCTGGCTTGTCAGTTTCCATTGCTTCTCCGGAAGCTGGTGGAACATCACCACTCTCATTGGCACTAGCATCAGCATCTCCACCCTGTGGTTGCTGTTCATTTCCCTGAGGTGGAGGCGTGGCAGGTGTCTCAGGCGTAGCTGGTTTAGCTGGTTTTGGCTTTGTCATTATTGGCCCGCACAACCTGTACAAAAAAAAAATGGTACTCCTTAAAATTAATCCAAATAGGCAAAAAATTTGAAGGCAAAAACGTACAGAACTACATAAAACATCCTTTGTCCAATCTAGCCCAGAGTTTTCCACCCCAATAACTGATGAATATCCAAGGAAGATTCCCAGAATAAAACTTTGCGTAAGATGCAACACATTTCCATTTTATCATGATAATGATGAATGTGTATAACAGCTATAAGACAACAGCAATACCTGTCAACTGCTTCTGCCTTCTTTATCACATCAGCTGACAAGAAAACTGGACTGGCATATTTAGGAAGTGAGTCCTGTTGCTGCTTTTTCTCTCTTAACCAAGCTTCTGCTTCCACACACTCATTCAATACCTACAGCATGACAAAATAACAGTTTCAAGAGCACTAGAAAGGGATGACAAGAAGTGTGGCCATAATCAGACAAACCATTACCTTCTGCTTTTCAGCCAAGTCAATGTGGTCAAAATTGAGGTCATTTGACAAGGCTGCTTCTCTGTAACTATTAATGCAATAAACTAATTGTTCAATGACAGATCCCCTCTTGGAGTACTCCTTATACCGCTCTTCAATAGGATCGCCTTGCTGCAATTTTTAACATCATTAAACATGCAACTCACAAAAAATAGTCAACAGGTGGCAGGAGGAAAAAAAAAGAGAGAACCGCAAGAAATAACCATCAGCATGAAAAACAATGAATGCTCACCTTTTTGAGCTCTTCAAGCTTGGCAATGTAAACACCTTTGGTTTCATCTTCACCATCTTCATACAACCAATCCTCAACCTCCTGCAGTTTGGTCATGAATTCTTCCCTCTCTGAGTCAGTCACAAATTCCTGATATTTGTCGCTAAGCTGGACAAACAAAAGCATCAGTTAGTTGAAAATACACCATTGGCTCAAAGCCATTGACGGAAGTCATGCAAAACAGCAGCAAGAAAAATCTACCTTGTTCCTCATGTCATAGACATAGGCTTCAACAGCATTTTTCTTGTCTTTGGTTTCTTCCATAACCCTATCTTGCAATGCCATTTCAAATTCCTTTTCTACTGCTTTCTGCACATCTGCTGGAAGCATTCCACCATAAATTACTTCTGCCACAGGTATGTTCAACTTCTTCACTTTTTTCTTTGGAGCCTCAACCTAAAGAAAAAGAAACCAGCGCGTAATGAATTATAAAATCAAGGGTAAGAATAACTCCAAAAGTTTATACTCGTGCTAGATGAGATATCACCATTTACATGCTAGGGCTAACTGACCTTGGCGTCGGTTTCCATCTGAGCAGGCTTGTCTCCCGATTCTGAAACACCATTTTCAACCCCAGTAGCATCAGCAGCGTCTTTGGAATCCTGCATACTGACATCTGCCTCATTGTTGGAGGAAGGAGCAGCATCACTAGGGGCTTCATCAGTTTCCATCTTGGTAGCTTCCTTTGCTGGTTCTTTTGTGACAGGAACTTCAATCTCTTCTTCCTCTACAAGCTGACAAATGCACCAAAAAAAATTAATGAAGAGCTCAAACAAGAATAGAGATTCGACCGGACTTGCAAAACTTCCACAAGACTTACTGTTGCCGACTCAATAGAAACAATCCCATGGAGATTCAGGCGAGCCTTCACCTTCACCTTTGCTCGCTCACTTGTCTTAGACTGGAAAGGACCAATCTGTTGTATGATGAATTTTGCAACTTAGACTACCAGCATAACCATGATCACATAAAAATAGAATATAAACCATTGACTGCTGACAGCTAATTTCCTACCGTATATGTACCGATCTTAGCAGGCACCTGCAGCTCACTCACATCAGCATACTGTACATCGACAGTAAATGTTCCTGACCTATAAAATGTCAGAGCCTTCACACTAGGTACAGTATTTCCTTTGGGGAAGACAATAGTGCTTTGCTGATTATCTGATTCTCCATGCTGAGAATCTTGAGCAGCACCTTTCCACAATAAAGCAATAGAAAATGGGAAGATATCATGGACCTGCAAAACAATGAACCATTTCATAAACAAGTTTTATCCCAACATAGACATGTTATAAAGAGAAACATAAATTAACATACAGATTCCTGTATGAAGCAAAGCTCCACTAGAAAAATATAAAACAAACATTAGAACCCACTAAAACCAATATCAACTTGAAAATATTGAGCATAAGTATGAATCTCTTTAAGTTGTGGCGTACATAAATTCACAAAAACAGGAGTACAAGAAACAACCGACATGGTACCAAATCCTTTAATAAAAGAATTCATGAATAGAAGATGATTTGCAAACAAACGGCCATAATATATTTTCTAACCAACACAAGACTGTACAGGGAGAGTGCAAGTAAAAGTAAGGCGTTTACCTGGAACTCCCTCACTTTGAATGTGGGACTGAGAATAGCACACTGCAAGGCACAACCCCTAGCAACACATTCACTGGCATTCATGGTACGCCTAGGCTCCTTTCCAAAGAAGTCAGTCAATATTTTGATAATAGCAGGCACGCGAGAACCAGAGCCAACCAGCTCAACCATGTGAACATTATCAATAGTCAGGTTAGCATCTTGAAGTGCCTTCTCCAAAGGCCTCTTTACACGTTCCAAAATTGGAACACTAATTTGCTCAAACTCCTCCCTCTTAATGTGACCTCTAACATCCTTCTCTTCCATTAGGCATTCAATGTTTAGAGGAGCTTCAGGGTTGGCACTAAGAACCTTCTTCAACTTTTCACAAGCAGCCCTCAGTCTAAGACAAGCCCTAGCATTTTGATAAACATCAATCCTATACTCATCCTTGAACTTTGCAGCAAAATGTTGAAACAAAACCTCATCAAAATCTCTACCACCCAAAGACCGGTCAGAAGAATGCGCCAGTATTTGTAGTTGCCCTTTTTTGAATCCAACAATGCATACCTGCATGCTTGCGTGCCCAATGTCAACAAAAGCAACATTTAGTGGTTCATTCTCTGGCAAATCAGTCTTATAAATACCATATGCCAATGCTGTAGCTGTGGTTTCATGAATCAAATGGAGAGGATGCAGTCCTGCAATTGTGGCTGCGTCCATAACAGCCCTTCTTTGAAGGTCGGTGAAATAAGCTGGAATTCCAATGCAGCAATCCACCACTGCAGCATTTAGATTCTTCTCAGCTATGCCCTTCAGATCTGACAACACCATTCCCAACACTTGGGTTGGTGTGAAGGTCCTCATTTCACCCAAATATCGTGCATGAATTAAAGGGAATCCATCAGGACCTTCAGTTACAGCAAAGGGTAGTGACTTAATATCCTTCTGCAAATCAGGATCAGAGAATTGATGGCCAACTAGTCGCTTGATCTGAGATATAGAGTTTTTGGGGTTCATCATAGATGAGGCGGCGCCTGCAGTCCCAATGAACCGCTGCTTCTCACCAAAGCATACAATAGCAGGAGTTTCACGCTTAGATTCATCATTAAGTACAACATCGATCCCTCTTTGCCTTACAACTGCAACAATGCAGCTCTCATTGCCAAAATCAAATCCAACCACGCTCATTTTTACCAAAATTTACCGATTTATCGTATAAATCGGTGCAGCCGCTATAAAAGTAAGTAGTCACCTGTATAAAACAAATTATTCACCAATTATATTACAATTATGCAATCCAATAACAAAGACCACATAGCCCCAAAAATTAGCATCCACTTCACACAATAACAAAATCCATCCACATAAAAAATCATTGGCTACACTAAATTCCTAGAAAGCTACCAACTTTTCCTCCACTATTCAGATAACAAGAACCATCCTGTTTCATTGTACTGGAAGCATAATCTAAAACTTTTTAGTTCTAAAAGGGCAGGACAACACTAAAACCATCTACACATCAATAGCAGCAATGTTCAAAAAACCCAAATAGAATAGGATCTACAATACGCATTAGAATAACAAATCCACGCATCTAATGACAATGTCAAAGAAACTTCATTTAAAGCAACTAACAAAAATTAACCAGCAAAAACCTCAACTGAAATCTTATTAACTCACATAAACCTCAATTGTAATCGGCACATTCAGAAGCAAGTACAGATTTTTATCACAAACTAAACACAATAAACTTCCGTCTAAAGAAAATCAACCAACAACAACAACAACAATGTGCTAAATCAACATCTAAAATACCTTACATGCACATGCAAACCTAATTAATGCTCATAAAACGAACAAGTAATACAAAATTTCTGCGACCTAAACAATTTTCAAAATAAAGGAAAAAAAAAAAAGACAACAGCTTGCTCAACATGATGATCATCGTGAAATCTAAAGAAGCAAATCGCATAAGAAAACGAAAGATAAAAGCTGAATCTATGCAAAAAAGTAATAAAAGTATAAAAGATGCAAAATCATATGAATCTAGAAAAAAAGAACTTACAGATCTACAAAAATTAGAAAGGAGAGGAAGCGGAGGAGAAGAGCTGAAACCTAGATTTAGTAGCAGAAGGCAGAGAGGTTTCAGAGAGATGTATAAATATAAATATGGGAAGGAAGAAAAATGGGTTATTGTGATGTGATTCTAGAATTCTCTTCTCGGTTGTGAAACGGAGGCTGCTGGAGGAAACACTAGAACAAACTAACCTTATAAATTTCGCCCAATGCTGCTTCAAGGGTATTGCTATCTATTTTTATTTTTATTAGTTTTTTAATTTTTTCTAAATTTTTTCAAAAAAAAAAAAAAAAAAAAAAATTCTAAATAAAATACTTAAAATATATTAAAAAATAAGATTATCAAAAATTTATTTCAAAACCTACGTCCGTACGACATGGAAGAACTATAAGAAAGACAATAGTATTTCTGTAATTAATTTAATACGATCACTTATCTTACAGTTTAAAGTTTAAACTGAAAATGTTATTTGTCCTGCTTTAAATTGAAAATGTTATTTGTCCTCCATGAGTTGTACAATTTGCAAAATGTATAAATATTACAGGGGTATTTGTTTTAGTTGTCGGGATGGTGCTGCTAGCTGTTTAGATCTCAACAGCTACAAAAACTTATTTGGCTAATTTTTTTTAAAAAATAAGCTTGTAGCTGTTAGATATTCAAATTGTACCAGTTCATATCAGCTCCAATTTAGAGCTTTTCACCAACAATTCTATTTTTTAAATTATATTTACTGTCTTATCTTTTTAACTTTAACTATTTATCACTACTTAATAAAATAACTTATTATCATTACTTAATAAAATAATTAATTATCATCACTTAGTAAAAAATATTATTTGGATAGTTATTAAAATTTGAATATTATAGTTAGTAAAAATATTAACCACACAAATAAAAATATTAAAAAATATCAATAAAAAAATTTACGGCTCATTAATAATAATAATAATATTTTATTTAAAATAAATTGTCCAAAATTTAATAAAAATAGATATATTTTATTTTTTAAAATTGTATAAATAATTAAAAACCATCTATAATATTTCTAATTATAAGTATAAAATAATATTTTTTTATTATACATACTATTGCTAATATTTAAATCATATATTATATATAATGTCTATATATGTAATTAAATACAGTATCAGCAACTGCTGTTATAATTTTACCAAACACGTAGTATCATTTAGCTATCAACTACTAGCTAACAACTATCAGCAACAATTATCGGTTATCAGCTACCAGCTATTAGTAATATCTTAGCCAAATAGGTCCATAAATATAAGTTGTCACCCTTAATTTAGTGGCTAAAATTTTCACTGATAGTGTAGATGATCTCGAGTTCGAATCCCGGCTGCTCCCCTTTCCCCATAAAAAAAAGAATTCAATATTTTGTCTCTTAATTTTTCTCCCATATAGAAGGAAATTAAATAACTTCAATCAACTAAAAAAAACTTTAAATGTTATTGAAACAATGATAATGCTTGTTAGGGGATTTTGACAATTCTTATTATTAGGGTATTTAAAATTAGTTAAATATTTAAATTATAGTTGTATATAAACATTTAGATTTTTTTTTTTTTGAAAAGAAAAAAAAATATATATGTGAAAGAAAAAAAAGAAAAGAAAAAAGAAAATGATCGGTGCGGTCGATGTGGTCCTAAAGGGAGTTGTAGGCCAGGGACAAACAAGTGTTTCTTTTGGGTTTAGACTTTCTTCTAGAAAGATCTACCAGCATGTGGATTCTTTAAGATAAACTCCTACATTGGACTTGGAGTGGGGCTTACAATTAAATAAACTAAAAATAATTACATTTGTTGCTCATTTTAGCTCTAATATATTTTTTTGTTTAATTTTATCCTACATGCATGGTAATTATATATTCATTTTATTTATTTATCGTGAACATTATTTTATAAATAAAATAAAAGAATTTTATTCAAAAATATATCTTAGAATTTATATGAATGATTTTTCTAGTAATGATGGTAAAAGAGTCAATAAAGAAAAGCAAAAGAAAATAAAAATAAAAAGGGAACTTGTGACTTTAATTTTCCAACTTCGAATTACAACTTGCTGGATGATACATTATAATTATTTTATATAGTTTAATTTTAGTTATAATTTATCATTATCGGTGGTAACAATTTTTTTTTTAAATCACATATGTTGATGGTAACAACTTATTATGCAAAATAAAAGGCGCAGATCTGATTCTCTCGTCCCATATGATATATAATTTATCACTTAAACCAATAACATATATTAATGGTATCTTTATACAACAAAAATAATATATATAACTTGATATTTTTTTTATTTTTATAAATTAAAAATTACCATGAAAAGTGCTAAGAAATTTTTATATTGCTTTTTATTTACTTCGTTTCTTATTTGTAGTATATTTAACATACTTTATAAGTAGTATAAATACAATTTATAAGATAAAATTAAATAATATTTTTGTACTATTTTTTTAATTATAGTACTTATAGTTTAACATTTTAAATTTAATCACACAATATTATTATTTTTAAATAACTATATTTCATAAATTTTTAAATGTATTATAATTTTTTAATTTTTAAACTCTCATATATATATTTTTTTTTTGCATCTAATGCACTCGATATTCGGACACCATTTGTGGGCGCCGAGTAATCCGAATTCGACCCGGGTAGACATAAAAAACTATTTTTAACATGCTTGAATATTTTAATATTTACTATTTTTTTGAATTATTATTGTATTTTTTAAAAAAACTGGTTGTAAGTTACAATAAAAATTATATGTAAAAATAAAAAATATGATATATCATTAAAATAAATATAATAATATTATTTAATTTTGCCAAAAATTAAATATTTTAATAATAACTCCCTTCAAACCATCAGAATTCGATCCTTGCATTATTTGTTCATCGGTTCAAATAAAATTATTTGATTTTATCTTCTTCATTGTTTTTTCTATTACATATAGAAAATGTCAAATATCTTATAAATATAAAATGCGATGCATAAAAACTAAAAAGGTGTTTAGAAGTCCGCATACGATGATAAAGATTTTTATAGGAAAAAAAAAAGTGTTCTAATTTTGGAGTTGCTATTTTTTTTAGTAGTAAAAGTGTTGAAATGAGATAACATAATTTTTTATATTTTTGTTGATTTTTTGAGATATTGAAAGAGGAAATTTAAAATTTCTGAAAGCTGGTGAAGTATTCTTTTGTGTATTTTTTAGAATTAGTATTATAATTTACAAATGTATTTTTATATATCAAACTTATTAAAAAACTATATATATTTTTTCTTATATCTTGAATTTATGTCTTCTTATTTTTTTTTTTTTTGAATACATGTCTTCTTATTTTATGTCTCGAACAATATTTTAATTTCATTTTTGTTAGCTCTTTGTATTTGTTTATTATTTTCATGATGATTTATTTTATATTGATAATTTTATTATATCAAAACAAAAAGTATTATAAAATACTTTTTAAATAATGCTAGTTATCTTATTTTTCAATTTTCATGAATTTTTTTTTACAAAATGTAATTATTATGTTCTATATAATTTTTTTTTGACAGCAACTCTATATAAATTTTCAAACATTCAAAATTTTTGACTAAATGTATATACACTATAGGACTTTGATTTTGTCTAAATTTTCATGTAAGTCTAGTTCAAGTAGCAAAAGTCTTTACTTTTGGGAGGGAGATGTATTGGGTTCGATTCATTTCCCCACAATAGGCATTTAAGATTTCACTTTAGTGGTGACTTACAAAAATAATTTTCAAAATATACTAAATTATAACAACTAACGGCTAAGTGTTAGCCCGTCAAAATGATGCTGGGTATTGCATCAAGTCATGAAACATGAACCTTGTAAAAAAAAAAAAAAAAAAGAAAAAACTGTTTCTATGCATAAGGTCCTAAATATGGACTTGTCAAAAAAAAAGACTATAGGACTTTGATTTGGTCTAAATTTTCGTGTAACAAAATAACGTAGACGAAAAAGAAAAAGAATAGGAAAAATAAAAAAAATAAAAACAAAAACAAAACCAAAAACGACAGCAGTTGGCACAGTAGAGCCAATGGCGGGAAATTTCTTTCTCTAGGGTTTTATCTCAGGAGAACAAAATTTTCCCTCACTTTCTCAGAATCCAAACAGAACAGGAAAAACAAAATGCCAACGTACAAGATCAGAGGGATAGATGTGGATTTCCCGTACGAGGCCTACGATTGCCAGCTCGTTTACATGGAGAAAGTTATACAGTCTCTTCAAAGCGTGAGTTCAGCACTGATACGGTGTCGTTGTACATCTCCATGGAACAAGCAAAATTCCAATAAAATGAAGCTTAATTTCATATTTTTTGTTGATCATGTTATTGAAACTTGAATTATAATCCGATAGAAGTCTAATTATGCATTTGTTACGGCAGAAATGTAATGCGCTTTTGGAGAGTCCAACTGGAACAGGCAAAACTCTGTGTCTCCTCTGTGCTACATTGGCTTGGAGGAGAAGTATTGCTCCATTTTCGACTGGTAAGATTGAAAGGAACGGCCGGACTGCTGGAAGCAAATCGGATGATACGCCATCGTCGCCTTCTGACGGCGGTTCCGGTCTTCCTACCATTGTGTACACTTCGCGCACTCATAGCCAGCTCCGGCAGGTTGTTCAGGAGTTGAAGCGGTCCAGCTACAGGTCAGATTTCTTTTTCAGTTGAAGAAATTTAAATTTTGATTTCCCTGTTGTGGTAACATGCTCACTCTCATTGTGGTTTGTGTAAGTATATTATGTTAGTGTAATCTGAAAGGCTCTCCTAAGAAATTGGATTTGATTTGATAGTCTTCGTATCATGACAGGTCGAGTGTATATGTCTGTTGTTGAGTTTGTGCTTTTAATTTGCTAAAGTGTAGTTAGTATGCAGGCCTAAAATGGTTGTATTAGGATCTCGGGAGCAACTGTGTATTCATGATGAAGTTAGTTTATTACGTGGAAAAGCACAGACAAATGCTTGTCATTATGTTTGCAGAAAGAGGGAAAAGCGTCAATGCACTCATTTTGCTCGTGTTTCAGGTAATATAATTTGTGGTGCATTCATTTGGTGCGTATAGATGGTATACATTGTGGTAACATAACAGCATAAGAAATGCTTTTGTCTTAAATGAATTGAGTTGTCAAAAGATTTCAAGTCCTATGGCGTTTGCAACCATAATAACGAAAGGACTTGCATTTCCTTATAGCAGATATCCTCAAGTTAAATTTTGCAACCATAATGACAAAACTTGCATTTCCTTGTTAAATTCCAAGTCACCAATGACTCATGATATTTTTTTCTTCAAACAAAAGTTCTGGGTAAGGTTATTGATGGGGATTTCAGCTCAATGACTAACATTGAAAATTCAGCTGTTAAGGATATTTTTGAACAATGGAGAAAGCACTGTGGTTTCTAGACTGCAAATTCCGGACCATTTGCAATGAATATGTCAAGCAATTATGCTTTCTATACGATAACCATCTCAATTAACCCTGACTTTATTATGTGCTTCTGCTGTAGATTATGTGCGGCAGAATCCACATCTTGGAGATGAACCAGTTGACATAGAGGATTTGGTTAAGATGGGCAGAAGATTTGGGCCGTAGGTTCCATTAGTACTGTTCTTTTTTTATTCTAGCTGGTTTGGAAAGTTACTGCTGTTGTTATTGTGTTCATGCTTGCATGCTAATACTTGCAGGTGCCCTTATTATGTTTCAAGGGAGCTCCACAAGGTGGTTGACATTTTGTTTGCGCCGTATAATTACCTTATTGATCGTAGCTACAGAAAATCTCTCAAAATTGATTGGGAAAACAGTGTTTTTATATTTGATGAAGCTCACAACCTGGTAAGTGTAAACAGCTAAAAGTTTTCATCTAGAAAAATAGACTTGCTCCGTAAAGCCAGTTTCACTTATTTCAGAGACTTCATTATTTTTGGATGTCAACTTGTCTCTTGATGTCTCAGTGCTTTTATACAATGCAGGAAAGCTTATGTGCAGATGCCGCATCTTTTGACTTATCTTCTGGGTTTCTGACAGCTTGCATTTCTGAAGCAAATTCTTGTATCGAGCTTTCTGTAGCAAGAAGGGAAGAATCAAATGATAAATCACGAAATCCAGATAATTTTGCTATTCTTAAAGGTACTTATTTGATTTTTGTAGCTAGCATATGGCACAGTTTTAATTCTCTAATTTGTTCGCAATGCATACTCCACACACGGGTTATTTTCTATATTATGTGCAGTTCAGGTTCATTTATTCAACATTATTTGCAGCCATTTTGCTGGCTACTCTAGTTTTTTCCTTCTCCCTACAAAGTATGTTCCTCTTATGAATGAATTATTCATTTCTTTGCAGCTATTCTTCTGAAACTTGAGAAACGGATAGCTGAAGTGCCTATTGAATCGAAGGACTTAGGATTCACAAAGCCTGGCCCATACATTTATGAACTACTTGCTGATCTTCATATTACACATGAAACTGCTTCTAAGCTAGCTGGTATAATTGAGGAAGCTGCTATGCTGCTCGAGGAAGATAAGCAAAACAAGGCAAAGGGCACAGTCTGCAGGCTGGAAAGCCTTGGTGACATCTTAAAAATAATTTTTAGGGAGAAGAGCAATGCTCATGCAAATTTTTATCGAGTAAGCTTGCTATTCAATAAGTAGGTCATAGAATTGCCTGTTCTATATATCTTTGTACAAACTGTGATTCTTGTGGCTTTTACAATGTAATTTTGTTTTTGAAAACGGTATGTATCCTAAACTTTTGTATACAGATAACTGTGGTAATTCTCTCAAAAAATGAATAAAAAGAGGTAATTATGATAATGGAGTGAGACATGCTGATTTTTGAAGTCCTTTCTTGTACTACATTGTATGTAGGACTAGACAGAGAGCTATATTCTGTTACTATGTTCCCATTTCAAAAAGATGCTGTTGTTCCCATTTCCAAGTGATGCTGTTTATTCTTCTTCTTTATTTTTAATCATGAATTTGACACATCTCTCTGTTATCTTAGGTGCATGTTCAGCAAGTTGAGGCCAGCGCTTTAGATGGCCTAAAAGGTGATTGAAAGACTTTATTATACTGATATTTGGGTTAGAGGCTCATTAGAACTTTCTCATTTCTGAGTATGCTGTTTGACTTATCAATTATTTCAGTCTTGTTTTGCAATTTGAGGTTTCTTAAAAAATTTCAAACATGCTTAGTGCATAAGCTAAAACTCTTGAAATTTTTGAAGAATTTTGCTCACTTGTTTTTCTAGGCCTAACATGTTTTGGCAAAGCATAAATTGTCATGATTCATGATGTAAAGCAGTTCATTGGCTTTGGTGGCAATGCATTGGAGAGGGCTAGCTATTGTTATCATGCGTTACAACCATATAAGTAATGGATAGTGCCTATCATAATGTATTGATACCATTGTTGGAACGTTCAGCTTAATTTGTCTGGGCTATGAATGAATGTTGTTTGTAGACTATCTACGTACTTCTATCAAAATCACATATTTGACAAAGCATCATGGCAATGTACTAGAGAATTGCTATTCATCAATGAATAATATTATTTGTTTGACTAAGAAAAAAGGAGAATAGAATGGCAGGTCATCATTCAATCTTCCTCTCTTTTCTTTTTTCTTGCAGAGAAGTGAGAGAGTATTGACAGATTTAAAGTTTCAATGAAATTTAGCATAAGAAAGATAGCATGCTGGATTTTGGCCATAGAGCATAGTAACACATCTGGTTCAAATATCTGCCATAAGAAATAGACCAGTTGTACCAGCATTTAGGTCCGGAGCTTTAGAATTTTCTGGGATTTGAAGAATTCTTTTTCATATTTAAGGATCATTAAAACTAATATCTATGTTCTGCAATTTCTTGTTCATTGAATTTGTTTTATGATGAAAACTGCATCCTTGTATATTTACTTAACATGATTAAAGTAGATGGAGAAGACATTATATAAATAAACAAGTTCAGCATTGTCTTTAAAGATGTGCTTGTGGTGATAAGGATGACTACTCATCCACTGTTTTTTTGTGCAGGTAAGGCATCTAGAACACTCAATTGGTGGTGTTTTAATCCAGGCATTGCAATGGAAGACTTTTCCAGGATGGGTGTTGGCTCTATTATATTAACATCTGGAACATTGTCTCCCATGGATTCATTTGCACAGGAGTTGAAATTGTAAGTCTCTTTTTTCAGATTATGGTTTCTGATAATGTCAATGACTTCAAGAATTGCTAAATAGAGAATTTTCTGCCTGGCTGCCTCAGAGATTTTCCTATTCGATTGGAAAACCCTCATGTCATATCCTCAAATCAGATATGGGCTGGTGTTGTACCAGCTGGCCCGTCAGGGCGTTCATTCAACTCCTCTTATAGAAATCGTGATTCAATAGAATACAAACAAGAGCTTGGGAACACCATTGGTATGTGTTGTATTGTGAATGATACTGAAAATATCTGTCTCAATTATTTTAACAATACTTATATGAGTGACTAATATGTTTCATGAAATTTATTTTCAGTCAATATTGCTCGAATTGTACCTGATGGATTGCTTGTGTTCTTTCCATCATACTACCTTTTGGATCAGTGCATTGGGTGCTGGAAGAATATTGTAGGGCATAAAACTGAATCGGCTGTATTGCACAATCTGTATGCTTTTACCCTGTATAAGTCATTATTTATTTATGCATTTTTGTGTAGAATCATGCTAACTCAACAACAATATGGGAAAGAATATGCAAACATAAGAAACCTGTTGTAGAGCCTAGACAATCTTCACTGTTTCCTTCGGCAATTGAGGTATAAACACTATCTACCTGTTCAAATTAACATGCTTTTGTATTTGACATATTTACCATTATATGTCATCAGTCACTTAGAATGCTTATTGGATATGTGAACCTTGGCCAGGACTATATGGCTAAGTTGAAGGATACATCAACTTCTGGTGCTGTTTTTTTTGCTGTTTGTCGTGGCAAGGTATGTCTTTGTGTAAACTTTTGTACTTTTTCTCATTTTGCTTGGTAGGGCCTCTAGAATATCATGGCATCTAATTCATTCACTAGCTAAAGTGCTAGTAGAAATGCTCTAAATGCTTGTGCTATGAATGGCTTTGACAATCTTTTTGTCTATGGATTTGTGTCAAGAGTTGGAACAAAATTTTGCTTCTATAAAAGGTGAATAGCTTCTAGAAAGGGATTGTAATGTCTAACAAATAAAGGGATTGTAATGTCTAACAAATATGAACTGAAAAAATCACGTGTCATCTCTATTAAATACGAGTCCATTATATTTTCTCAAAATTCTCAGCTAAGATTTCATCTACCAGCTTTGTAAGGCTTTGTGGGCATTATCCATGCATCTTGAATCATCTCATAGGGTCCTAGTACAACTATCAGCTGCTAACCCACAAATAAAGAGAGGAAAGCTGTGGAGCACTTATGAGTTATGAGTAGTGAGCCTAAGTTGATGTTTTGTGGCATGATCTTTCTTGAAGTATTCCTTATTTTGGTGTTTAGGCTGCTCACTGGTGACATCACTTCTGTTTGCATCAAATTTTAACTCATATTGTTATCCCCGCTATTTAGGCTGGTATCTTATGGTTGATATTGCTAATTTGTCAGGTGAGTGAAGGCTTAGATTTTGCTGATCATGCTGGACGAGCAGTAATGATCATCGGTATGCCCTTTCCCTCAAGGCATGATCCTAAGGTTTGATCATCAGTTCCCTACATTTTCTCGGACCTTTATTTGTGACTTGAAATAGGATGAATAAGAAAAGGTCATATACAAATTCGGAAATGCTATTAGGTTAAGTTGCTTCACCTCAAACCATGCTGCTTTGTTAGTCCAGGAAGATGTATTTGTTCTTGGTTACCATTTTGTTGCCCTGGAGGCTACAATGCAGTAGTTTGTTAGTCAATAAGAAATCTATGATAACAACATTTTATTGGGAGTCATTTTTTGCATGTAGTTGCTTTTTTCTATACTTCAGATGTAGTTGTTCAGCTGTTTAATCCCTGACTTTGGGTTTCTATGGTTTTTGTGTTTGCTGAAACTGGAACATGATTGTGTCCCTCGTCAACTCTGGTGATTTTTGTAGTCACATTACTACCTTGTAATTGTTATATAAGATAAAATATTTCATGTCGTGTATGCCAGGTTAGGCTGAAACGCGAGTTCTTGGATGAACAGTTGTGCTTTCAAAAGGATGCATGCAAGGTAATGAACTCCATATCATATAGGGTGTCAGATTTTTTGAGTGCTCTAATCCTTAAGTTTGTAGTAATCCTAATAATTTAACTATATGCTGAAGTCACAATTTCTAAGCGGAGAAGTTTGGTACACTCAACAAGCATCAAGAGCTGTGAATCAGGCTGTTGGACGTGTAATCCGTCATCGCCATGATTATGGTGCACTTATTTTCTGTGATGAAAGGTTATATTTCTTTTCTGAACCACATATATTAGTTTTTCCTGACACTTCACTTAAACTTGGACACATACCTAACTTTCAAATATGTTGCTGTCATATGTATCTTGAAGTTTGTTGCACATTATATAAACTATTGAACTTAAAAAGATGTGATTGACCTTGGCAAAATCAGATTTAGGGGTCAAAATTTCATTGCTGTAGTTAATGTTTGTACGTATCTCAATGATTTAGTTAATCTTGTTTTTTATAGAATGGAGTTCTTAGTGGTTCTTGCTTCAACTTCTGAAAATTAACAGGTATGCACATTCAAATTCTCAGTCCCAAATATCACTTTGGATACAGCCTCATATCAAGGTATGGGATACAGGTTTTGGAGTACAGATTTTGGTTTAAAAGACATTTTTGTGTTCTTACTTCTGCTTTTTCAGTGTCACTCCAAATTTGGGGATGTGGTTTTTACACTGAGCCGCTTTTTCCGAGATGGTCCAGCAAAACTTAAGTCGATAAAAATTGAAGACATGGGTAATATGTATATATATTTTTCTAAATGATATTACTTTGTTTCTTCTTCTTATGATTTTTTTAATCATATCTATCTCTGTTTGATCTATTTAATATTATTTGGTAATTCATGTCTGGCTCTATCAATCTGCCTACCCTCTCGTTGATCACCACAAACGATCAAATCTTAGAGAAGGGGGAACACCAACGAATCTATGCTGTGAAAAAAAAAATTCCTATATAGGGCAAAGATATTTCATATTCTTTTTTTCTCTTTAATTAAGTCCTTGGTTCTTTTTTTTCTAAAGACGGCCAATTTATGTTGTGTATACTGGTGATGTCTTTGTGCAGAAGATGTGAGAGAGATGAAAACTTCACAGTCTGTTGACAAATTTTTCCTGGACAGTTTTCTTGCTTTGGTAAATGGTTAACTTTTCAGAGCATTTGCTCATACTTTTGTTTTGTAGCAAGCTCTCATGCCTTTTCTTTTACAATTGCTGGCTATGTGTTTGCAGCCCACAACATCAGACCAGAGTTCCACTGTGAAATCATTTTCTTCTTTACTTGAAGTTAGAGGAGGCAAGGATTCAAAGCAACTGCAGGAAGTTCTTCCAGCCAATCGCTCCTCACTGACTACTTTTAAGGAAAATCATGACTTAAAATTGAAACATTTGAGTGGTCTAATACGTAATGAGAAAGCATTGCTAATTTCTGGGAGGAAAAAAATGCAACCTGAAAATCAGGAGGTAATTGATTTGACTGGTAAATCTTTACTGGACAACATCCCAAGCAGAGAGAACTTGTTGGTACCATATCCTGCAAAGAAGCGTAGAGGACTTGACTCAAAGCATGATTTAATGGGACAAATTGCAAATACTCAAGAGCTCATATCTAGTGCCAAGAGGACAGATTCAAATAGCCCATATTTGCCTTCTAGTTCGGTGATAAAATCAGAGAAGCCAAATTCTTCCGATCATGAAAGCAGGCAACATGCTCAAGTTGTTTCAGCACTGGCTTCCAAAGATCATGGCATTGGACAGAAGGTTGACACTGGATTCCTTAATCAGAAAAACAGAGGTGTTCAGACCACTTTGGTACATTGTAGCTATGAGGAAAAAAGAGGGTCTGCATTCCTGATTCAGGTAAATGATTTAGCTTATTAACAACCAGTCATAGACCTGCGTGATGCATGAGCTACTAGTATATCTCATATGAAAAATAATAAAATAAGTAATATGAAATTCACATTTTAAAAAAAAACTGTTTATTGTAAGTAATTAAGTAGTTTAAATAAATGGGGAACTCACCTCTTTTGATATTAGTTATTTTGGTACATGAGTGAGCTGAATGGCAAGCTCTTAAATAGGTCTTTTTAGTCCTCTCCTAATCGCTTAGACAAATAGATAGATTTGTGATTGCAACATTATTTACTTAGAAATAGTGACATAGCTTTCCGGAAAAGAATTGCCATCAGGCCTGTTTCTGACAGAAATACAGGCTGTTGAACATGTGGATCATGAAACCAATCAACCTATATCATTGCTTGTGACTTTAATTATCATTTCTAACACAATGTGTCACAATAGGCTATGATTCTTTGATTGGTATCAGATCCAACTAATTTTGATTAGATTTTAAATTAGTGATGATTTTTCTTTTATTCCAAGCATATCAATATGCTTGCAGCTATAACTTCTTATGCAAATTTTTAAGCTGTTTCTTCTGGCTGCTTATTTATATGTTTATTTATTTATTTATTTTCTTAAGTTGATTAAAGACATGGCGAGCAGATATTTATTTTATTCCCAATCTAAGCTTTTCTGATCTTATGATTGGAAGGCAGTGCAAGTCCCATTTTTGTTTGTTTTCTTTCTTAAAGTTGGAAATCTAGATAAAATATTTTGATCACTTGTATTTATGATTCATTAACTTTATGCCCCACAGGTCAAAGAGAAACTTACAGCAGCAGAATACAAAGAATTTGTGGGGTTTATGAAGGCACTAAAGTCTAAAGCAATGCAGATAGGCAGTGTTCTAGAATCTATTGTGAAATTATTCTCTGGACCCGATAGGTTTCCTCTTCTTAAAAGGTACATTACTGGTATCTTTATCTTCATGGGAATTACTTGGTAAATGGTTTAAAGTTATAATCTGGTCCTAGTTTTAGAGCTATTTCCATGTTTCATGCTGTGGTAATCTTGCAAGCCTGAGGGCTAAAATTGATCGCATAGGATTGGTTCTACAGAAATTTTTTTGGGAAGTCTTGCCGCACATATTGCAGCCTGAGGCTGCTGTGACAAATGATGCTTTCATTATCATATAACTTGCACACATTTTTGTTGTCTCCTTTCTTTTGCAATATCAGAGTGGCTATGCCCTGGTGGGGTGTTGACCATGCACATCTTAGATGTTGCTGGCCTATTAAAGCTAGATGCTTATGCTGGAAGAAGAGCCAGAAGTTTAATTTAGGGGGAGGGTGGAGGGACTTGAACCCGAGTCCCTCCAAAGGCCAAGCCTCACAGGCTACTGCAATATGAACTTTTGTTGGTTAATTTTATAAATGAATATGATGTTTTGAGCTATGATCTAGTTTTGGCCTCTGGCAGAACCTCAACCTTATACTCCAATTTTGCTTGAAAGAAACAATTCAAAAATTAAAGCAAATGTATTGCTATGCTGTTTTCTATAGTTCATATTGTTACTAACTCATCAGATGCCTCGAATAAATTTGCAAAGTCTATTCCTGTTAAATCAAATATCATATGCTCCTTGGGTTCTTCTTCTTCCATCCCTTGAGATCTTTCTGCTTTAATGCAAACAATTTTGTTCCTTTTTTTCTAGATCAAAGTTATTTGTCCAATTATGAATCATTAGTTTGAAAACAATCAAATTCTACCAGAAAGAAAGTGTAGATGCAAGAAAGATTATGTTGAGCTGTCCGCAAATAGAAAGGTTGGCATCAAGTGTTTTATTTGAATATGCTTCCTTTGTTTTATAATCCACATTGGTAGTTGGCTGTTTCATTTAGGAAGCCATCAATTTCTTGTTCTTCATTATTGAACCGCAACCTATTTTTCATTTTTGGATTTTTAAAGTAAATTGATGAGTTATTTTAATGTTTCATGTCTATCATACAGTTATTTTGCTTAAATTTAGTTTTCACAAGTATTTATCAACTGGGATGATGCTTTGAGTTGAGGGGAGTTTTTGCTATCTCTCTCTCCATGCATTAACTTTTTGGTGGTATTTGAGATAAAGAAATCAATAGTGGCTAGCTGCTGCTCATACCACTCTTTTTGTCGTTGTCAACAGATTCAAGGATTATATTCCTGCAAACTATCATTCTTTATATGAGCAGTATCTTGAAGCAACTGATGAAACACTTGATAACCAAAGGAAGAACTCTACAACTGTGGTAGACTTATGAGCCAAAGTCAGGACTTGGTGCGATATATATATATATATATATATATATATATATATATATATTTATGTGTGTGTGTTTGTCTTACAGTAAACATATGAATTGTTTTCTTGGTTGATATTTCCTATCTGGTTATGTATGTTGCAAGATATTGAGACGATGAACTATGCTTACTATTTTAAAATCAATAATGACTATGATGCTTGACTAGGCAGCAAATTGTTCTTATGGCCAAAATACTCTCGTGAAACTGGATTAGTGATTAATTGTTTATTTTTAGGATTAGCATTGACTGAGTGTTGCAAGTAGTGTGCTGGAGAATGGTATGATAGATGAGCAAGTAATTAAGATGAATACTATATGCTAAGAACAGATTGAAGATTAATTCGGGCATGTAGAAGATGCTATGGTACATAATTTTTTGGATAGTTTGGGGCTGGGTAGGGTCTATTTGGGTCTTATCTCCAAACTCATCAATCAACTAAAATAGCAAAAAAAGAAAAGGAAGGATTAGTTAATAATGGATTAGGCAATTTACACGCATGAATGTGTTAATGTGATTGGTGAATGGGTATGCACGATTTTTTCTGCGTAGACAAAGGCTCAAAATTATAAAAGGTCTTTCGTCTTTTCTCATTTGTGGGGTTGGGGGGCGTATGGGGAAGGGTGTTATGAGGTGGTGGAGGATGTCTCTACGTGTTTTTCTCTTTTTGACATTCTCTCTAGCTAGAATTTTTTGTTGGTTATTCACTTCCTTATGGTTGACATCTGTTCTAAAAGAGTTGAGTTTCCATTTTCATTTGTACAATGCAGCATATAAATAAATGGAGGAGCTGAGTAGAGCTTTTTTTTTTTTTTTTAAAGCTGCCCAAGAGTGCACACTCTTTCCTTTTTGGTTGCGCTTAACTTGTAAGTAATCAATCTTTTTTATCTTTTGGTTACGAGTAATTGATTTTCTCATTCGTAGGGACCAGGGATAATAGATTCATTGCTTTGATTTTTAAGCAGCTAATTTTTTTTTTCTTTGTTTTTTTTTTTTATATGAACTAGAAATCTTAACCTGAAGGTTTTGGCATGTTGTAATGCTACATGGGATGAGGAAACTCCTTGTATTTTGATATGAGACTCCACTCAGCTAGTAAGAGACATGCTTTAATGCATCATCGGCCTCTAAATTTGGACAAAACTATGCTGACAGATAGATAGTCGAGTACATCGCTTGTAAATTGACACTGTGAAATTGAGACTAAAAAGTGAAGGTGCCTCAACCATTGCTGCCTGATTTCCATTTTGCTAGATAATTGAGGTTAACCCCTCGTTATAGGAAGAGCTAAGTTATTTATTGTTTGTATATATAGTTTGGAAGCAGCCTTTTGGAATGAAGGTGCAATTGTATGAATATCCTTTCCCTGATAGAGAAAAATTTATACTGTTTTGAGCCCCCAAATCTCTTTTGTAGATGTACAGAAATGAAGTTTTAAAAATGTTGAAATCAGGGGATTTAATCATTTCCCTTTTTTATCCAAATTTTTTTCAATCAAAAGGAGTAGGAGAGTAATCATATCTTATAGCATGCTTAAATTCATGTGTTTTCAAATTATAGGTATGGCAAAATGGAAACTCAGTCTATAATGGACCACGCTATTTTTTATTAAGATTTATCACTTGCGAGTATAGCCTCATAAAAATTAGTTTAAGAATTTTGAATCACAGATTATAATAGTACAACCAACACATGGATGCCTCTTGTTACCCATGACCAACATGCTATAAGAAAGTGCAGTAATCTTGAGCTTTAGGCTGCAGAATAATGTACAAAATTGAAGTCGTGTACCATTGGTGAGAACCATAATGTCTCTTTGAATATGCCATATACCTAATGATCAAAGTCAGTAATCACCGGGGAACAAGCAACCGACATGACTACTCTCAGCATCAGCAAACTCGCAAGAAAATCCACAAGATTACAAATTTTAAATCATAAACAAAGCAGTTTTTGGTCTTGAAATTTACTAATTCCCAAATAAATAATACATTTTGCATGTGAGCCTAAAGTGAATAAGGCCAAATACAGTTTAACACCTACTCTTTATTCTTTCTCTGATTTTTTTTTTTTTTTCAAAGTAAAATCCATAACCAAAACCTTACGTAACATTCCTCAATTTCCTCCTCTCTTTTCGAGAACTAAACCGCCGTGGCCTGGCCGGAACTCTATCAGAACGTTGACGTAGACCAACAATAACATCAACAAAAGCATTTAATACGAACTTATGTGATTTCTTCTCATTTAAATTCAAGTAACAAAATAAAAGTTCTTGCAAATAGTCCCAATCTACCTTTCCATCATCTTCTTGCAATTTTGCATCGACCATTTCTTGCATGGACCGCCTGAAATCATCTGAAGGACTCCGAGTGTACGTCTTGACTGCGATGTAGTCATCATCAGCAAGTGAGGCATTGTTGATGGTGTGGTTACTGTCACTTCTTGCTGAAGCTGAGCTTGATCCACCATCAGATGTATAGGTGGTGGGAGTGGTGGTGGTGGCAGTGTTGGTCAGGCTCAACTGGGCCTCCTCAATGAGCGAGCTGGACAAGCCGGCCGTCACAAAGAACCTGTGGGAACCACAAAGATACGGTGGTGGGTCGACAAACCTTGGAGAATCAAAAAAAATCCCACCAGGACTTCGGACATGCTGCTGCTGCTGATCCTCTTCTTCTTCTTGTTCTTGATCATATTGTTTATGTTGGTCAACTGATTTCTTCCTTTGGCTATGATCCTCATCGATATATAGAGACTTAAAATTCTCTAACAGGAAGCGATCAATATCAGCAAGGGTGGCAGCTGCACCAACCTGAGGATCATGATCATGATGATCATGATCAAGATTGTTTTGGCTACGATCAATGGCAAAAGATGGGGTCTTAGGCTGCTTGCAGCTAATTGATAAGACCCATTTTTTAGAGGGAGGGTTAGGATTTTTGATCTTAGATAGGCATTCTTGAAGGGATTTCTGTAGTTTCCTCTGCATTTTTTCTTCTTCTTCTTCTCTTTGTAATTTGGATGAATACTGAATTTATGTTTACTACTTTCAGTCTAAAACAGTGGACTATATTTATATATATATATATGAGAGAGTTAAATTGATGCTTTGAATTATTCGTTTCTTTCATTTATTTTATTAAGTAACATAAATTTTGTTTCTTTTTTCAACAGAAGAGGTTGCTTCTGTATTTAATGTTTGCCTTTAAAATTTAACCTTTTTATAGAAAATTGTTTTCGGGTTGGTAGGGTGATCCTCTCAACAGTA
>CATIWO010192228.1:0-11130 GCA_949673435.1 Macaranga tanarius
TAAACAAAAATTACTTATTTAACATAAAATTATTTAAACTAAAATAAAATAACAAAACTAACTAAATTAACTAAAAACTAACTAAACAATGCAATTCTAAACTAAATATGCAATAAAATAAAGTGCTAAACACATGCATATTTCACACTCATTACCTCATAACCCCAAATCTTATGAAAAGATAAACTAAGAGACTTCTTAGTCCACATCTCATATTGTGTCTTTTGAACCGCCTTTGATGGAATTCTATTCAGTATGAACACAATAGTTTTTTAAGTATACCCCCAAAAGGTTATTAGAAGATCTAACTGATTCATCATTAATCGAACTATATCTAATAAGGTTTGATTTCTCCATTTAGATACACCATTCTATTGTGGTGTTCTCGGTGGATTTAATTATGAGACTATCCTACAATCTCTAAGATGATTAATAAATTCTTGGCTTAAATATTTATCACCTCAATCTTATTGAAGTGCTTTAATACTTTTAGCAAGTTAATTTATAAACTTTCAAAACATTCATATTTATGTTTCATTAGATAGACATAGCCATACCTACTAAAATAATATATGAAAGTAATAAAGTATTGAAAACCTTATCTGATAGTAGAACTTAATGGTCTATATATATCTGAATGTACAAGGCCCAATAAGCCATCGGCCCTTTCACTATGTCCAGTAAAAGGTATCTTCATCATTTTGCCCATTAAACAAGATTCACTTGTTTCAAATGATTCAAAATCAAATGAGTTCAAAAGTCCATGTCCATGGAGTTTCGAAATGTGTTTCTTATTCATATGGCCCAAACGACAGTGCCAAAGATAGGTAGTGTTTAAATCATTACATTTAAATTTCTTTTTATTCATATTATAGATGGACTTTTCATTAGTGTCTTTAATGTTCAAAATATAAAGAACATTCGTTTATGGAGCATATCCATAGAAAATATTATCTTGGTAAATGGAGTATTTATTATTCCTAATAATAAACTCAAAATCATCTTTGTCCAAATAAGAAATATAAATAATATCCATGCTCATTGTAGGTATATAATAACAATTTTTCCAAACTCAAGACAAGTTAACTAAGCAAAGTCAATTCATAAGTTCCTACAGTTAAAGAAGTAACACTTGTTACATTTTCAACTCGTAAGTCCACTTTGCCTTTAGCCAAGATTCTCTTTCTTTTTAGTCCCTACACATTTGTATAAATATAAAAACCAAATCCAGTATCTAAAATCCAAAAATTAGAAGTAGATAAATTAACTTTTATAACATGAATACCTAAAAAAGATGCCCCATCGCTCTTCTTCTTCTTCTTTAGATCATCCAAATAGAACTTACAATTTCTTTTCCAATGGCTAGACTCATTGTAGAAATGGCATGCTCCCTATTTGGGCAATTTAGCCTCAGGATTAGGCTTGGTCTTGAGCTTCTGAAAGTCTTTAGCAGCCTTAATCTTGCTTTTACTCTTTCTTTTTGTTTTCATACGCTTCCCTTTATTAACCATCAAAACATATTTGGTATTCTTGATGTTCTGCTTAGTGGTCTTAAGCATCCTATGTAATTCAAAAATAGTCTTCTCCCTGTTATGTATATTGTAGTTCATAATAAACCCTTCAAAAGTATCATGCAAAGATTGGAGAATGATATCAATAACTAACATTTTGGTGATCTCAAGATAAAGTTTCTACAAATAATTAAGATAACCCTCCATCTTCAGAACATAAGGACTCATTGAACTGCTAGTAGTCAACTCACATGTGAGCAATGCCTTTATAGTGGCAAACCTCTCAATTCTAGCTTTCTTTTGTAACATTTCCTTGAGACGGTCTATTATGATCTAAGCCTTTATTTCCATTAGATGCTTCTAAAGCTTTGATTCCATGCTACCAAGCATGAGGCAAATGACATCAATAGAATCATTGAGATGCTTACTATGAGCATCCTTTTGAACTATGGAAGTATTAGCAGCTGGTTCTTTAGGAACAGGTTGATCAAGGACACGTTCCTTCCTTTTTTTTGCTTAAGAACAATTCTTAAGTTTTTGTACCAGTCAAGGAAGTTAGTGCCATTGAGTTTATCATTCTCCATGATTGTTCACAGTAATAAGTTAGATGTATTGTTTGATGCTATTATTTACAATAAATATATACAAAGTACTTATTATTTTATTAAATAATTTTAACGAGATATAATTTAAATCCCACTAATTACATTAAATTAATAACCCTCAAAATCAACTTGGTAATTGCAACATTTATAATTTTAGTGAGCCAAGATCTATGTTTCACTTAACTTTAAGTAACTTTTGGCTTAACACCTAAAGTTTGGTTATTTAGGTTGGCAATATTTTACTAATTATATCTTATGTAACTCTTGAATTACTATAGGATTTGACATTATATGTCCCGACTAATCCTATATAATGCCCTAGGTTCAAAACTATTTTGATAACCTAGTTAAGTCCAATAATTTCAATCATATGAATATGTTATGATCACTCATGGATCATAAGTCAAAATTAAGATGATGAGAAGGAAAGCAGAGTAATAATGAGAAGAGAATTAGAAAAGGAAAAGAATTAGAGAAATAAGGAGGAGGAAAGCAGCTCATGATTCATTTTATAATTTTATATTCTCCATTATAATTGACAGTGTACATATATGCTCTGCCCAAGCAAGCTCACTCTATATGTTGCTCACCTATAAGTATTGCTATGACAACTATATTGTCATTTAAAGTTATAACAATCACTATAAAATTAACAGCTCATTAACTTGTAACAATAACAAATACAATTTGCTACTAATGGAGTACAATACAATCTCCCTTATAACAATATCCACAGTTTTAAGAATCCTTGTCCTCAAGGACTAAAGTGGGACTTAAGAACAACTTCATTCTCTCAAGTATTATAAAAAAAATTCAGATTCTTCCACTGAACTAAGAACTGCTTGACTGATGAATTATTCCTCATGATGATTCTAGTATCAAAAATTGTAAGTGGCTCAGTTGTAATATAACCTAAAGTGTGGTAGTAGCAGGCAAAAAAGGTTGAAGAGGTTGATTGGCACCAATATATTTTTTAAGAAAAGAAACATGAAAAATCGGGTGAAGGTAGCAACCAAATGGAAGCTATAATTTATAAGCAACTTGATCCACCATTTTGCAATATCTGAAATGGCCCATAAAACTTAGCAGAAAGTTTGAGATTCTTATGAAGGGCTAAGGATGATTATCGATAAGGTTGTAATTTAAGATAAATAAAATCACCAACTTCAAATTATATCATGCAATAATTGATATGATTTTATGCCATTACTAAATTCTCGTGCAATAATGGATTGAGATGAATTCTATCTTGTAGAAAGGAATCAACGGCATGTACATATGTGGCCTCTAAAAAAGCTACAAATAATGGAGGAGCATAGCCAAAAATATATTTAAAAGGAGACATTTTAATACTAGAGTGGAAAGAAGAGTTATAGCACCATTGAGCAAAGGAAAACCATTTATTCCAATTACTAGGTTTAGCAAAAGTAAGGCATTAAAAGTAGGTTTCAAGACACTGATTAACTCGTTCAGTTTTTCCATCTGTTTGAGGATGGTAAACTGAACTTAAATAAAGATTAGTACTAAGGAGCTTGAAGAGTTCTTACCAAAAAATGGCTAATAAAGATTTTATTCCTATCAAATATAATGACTGAAAAAAGACCATAAAGTTTAAAAATAGAATCAAAGAAGAGTCTAGTAATTTTTGAAGCATCAAATGGAATAGAAAGAGAAAGAGAAAGAAAGTGACTATACTTAGTGATTCGATCCACTACCACTAAAATTGTATTTTTATGGTCAAATTTAGGTAATTGTTCCATAAAATCCATAGAAATGTGATGGCAAGCTTGATAAGGAATTGGTAGAGGCTGTAAAAGACCAGAATCAGCTACCAACTCTGACTTACATTTTTAATAAATTAGGCAAGATTGAATCCACTAAATAACATCATTTTTCATTCCAAGCCAGTAAAAATAGTGTTTAAGCTTGGTATAGGTAGCAAAGATGCCAGAATGGGCACCCACAGCAGAGGAGTGAAGTGTAGAAAATATTTTATGTTTGAGAACATCATTAACACCAATATATATTTTAGACTTAAATTTGAGAATGCCATTAAATAACTAAAATGGAGGCTTTAAAGAAGGGTTCACCATGAGCTAGGGAAAAAACTCATGAACAAAAGAATAATTAGCGTAACTCTGAAACATGTCTTATATCCAAAGAGGAACTATGACAGAGGTTGCAAAAAATAAGGAAGAATGCCTAAGTTGGCAATCTCTTTGAGATAAGGCATCAGTAGTTTTATTCTCTACTCCTCAGCAATATAAAATACTGTAATCAAGACCCAAGAGCTTTGTAAAGCCTTCTTATTGAATATATATATATATTTATGTGAATTTTCTATTGTAAGAGGTACTTGATGTTATCATTATCAGTTTTAATCACAAAGTGGTTATGCTCTAAATAGTGCCTCCATTTAGATTCAACTATACTGATTGCCAAAAGTTCCTTTTTATATATAGAAAGACCTTGATACTTAAGGCTAAGTGCTTTACTGAGAAAGGCAATTGGCTTCCCCTTTTGTATCAAGACTACACTTATGCTTGTCGTGCATACATCTGTTTCTAAAATAAAGTCTTGACTGAAATCAAGTAAGGCCAAGATTGAAGCTGTTGACATTGCATGCTTCAAATCATTAAATGCTTGTGTAGCTTGCTCAGTCTATATAAAACCATCTTTCTTTAATAGATCAATAAGTGGTTTACTAATGAGGCCATAGTTCTTAATAAACTTACGAAAATAACTTGCCAACCCTAGAAAACCTATTAATGCTTTCAAAGACTTTGGAATAAACCAATCTATGATTGCTTAAATTTTTTAGGATCAGTAAACACAACTGTAATAGAATTAGTATGTCCCAAGTACTTAACCTGAGTTTGAGCAAATATACATTTAAAAAGCTTAGCATATAGAACATTTTCTTGCAATATCTTAAATACAATTTGTAAATATTGTAAATGAAGTTCCCAAGTAGAGCTGTGAATGAGCATATCATAAAAAAAAATAAGGATAAATTTTTTGAGGTAAGGTTGAAAAATATATCTCATGAGTGATTGAAATATAGATGGTGCATTCGTTAGCCCAAAGGGCATAACTTTGAATTCATATTGTGCATTATGGGTTTGAAAGACAGTAAAAGGAATGGTTGTTAATTTCATAAGGATTCTATGATAACCAGCTCTAAGATCTATTTTGGAAAAATATCTAGCACCATGTAACTCATCAAGTAAATCATCAATTAAAGGGATAAGGAACTTATTTGTGACAATCACAGAATTTAATTGCCTATAGTCTATGCAAAATTGCCAAAAACCATCCTTCTTTTTCACTAAGAGCATTGGAGAAGTAAATGGGCTTTAACTAGGTTGGATTGTTGAAGTTTATAATATATCTTGTATTTATTTCTCAATCTTTATTTTTTGCTAATGGGAATATCTGTAAGGTCTCAAATTAATAGAAACAACATCTAACTTTAAAATAATATCATAATCATATGATCTAGGGGGTGGCAGGCTTTAAGGTTCTTGGATTATATCAGTAAAATAATTTAAGGGTTGTTGAAGATCAGCGGGGCACTGATGTGAGTTTGTGCTATATATTGCTACACTTTGAATAACAAAAAGGTGAGATATAGAATGACACTGTTGATTGTGAACTACTTTTTGTAAAAACTTAGAGGAGATAAATCGTAAGTCATTAGTAGGTTGAAGGCACTGAAATTTGACAGGGTTGCCATTCATTTGAATTGTGAGTTTAGCCTGCTTGAGTTGAAGTATACTAGATTGTACTTAAGTATCCAATCCACTCCTAAAACTATACTGAATTCACCCAACTCTATAACTCTCACAGTAGTGGAATGATTTTGCAAAGACCAAGTAAAGCCATTGGTCTTGATTTTATTAATTAATTACTAGCCATTAGCAACTGTGAGTTGAATAGGGGAGGCTTTGAGAAGTTTATAACCCAACTCTTTAACCAAGGCTGAATGAAAAAACTATGATTGCTTCCACTATCAATTAGAATTAATATCTCCTTAGAATTCACTTTTCCCATTATATTAATAGTATTAGGAGGTAATTTGAAGTCTAAGGCATGATAGGTGCCTTGATTCATTATTCTTTCATCGTCATCTTCACCACACTTGTAGCATTTAAGAAATGGTTTTTTTTGTCCATAGGATGGGAGCTAAAAAATTTGTTAGCTTCTGAAGTAGGTTTAGAGAAGGATAATGAGGGAATGATTTTAGAATTGAAGAAGTGGGTAGGATGTGATGTCTATAAGGAGAAAAGAAGTAGGTAGGGTAGGATGCTTATAAAGAGGGAAGGGCTTGGAATGACTTCTCTTATAATTGAGCTAGTTAAAAAGCATAATTTAATGAAGTTGGTTTAAGCATCTGGACAGATGATTGGAAATTATCATTTAAACCACTAATCAAACTACCAATAAAGTATTTTTTAGTCAATGATGATATACATTTAAGCATATAAGATCGTAGTTGCTTAAATACTTCTTGATAAACTAACATAAACTTAATATGTTTGAGCTTATTAAAGTCCTTAATTAGGGTAAAATTATCAACCACGCCAAATTTAAGCAAAAGATCATTAAAAAAATTAGTCCAAAAAGCCTGGCCATTGTTTACTACCCAACATTGAAATCAAATATCAGGTTTTTCCAAAAAGAATAAAGAAGCCAATTCAATATTTTAAGATTCACTCATATCATAATACTAAAAATACTTTTCATACTTTCAAATCTAACCATAAATATTAGAGCCATAAAAAATAGGAATGTCTAGTTTTAAAGAAGTAGTTGGAAATCGACCCATATGTCCAGAATTGCTACTTTCCCCAATTTCTTTGGATTTAGGGTTAGGTAAAAGACCCTAATAATTAAGAGATTGAGGAATAATAATTTGAGGTGTAGAATGCTTATGGGTAAGTGGGTTTGTGTTACCTCAATAATAGGTATAGAAGGGATAGAAGGAGAAGGAGTTTTACTCACATATTGGGTTTTCATGAGATCAATGAGTAATGAATCTTGGAATCTAAAAGTTGATGTATTTTCTATTGAATCTGGTCCAACTTGTGGGAAACCTCAAGTTGATGTTGATTAAACTTTTGGTTCTAATTTGATAAAGAGGGATCCAGATTACCCAAAGGTTGAGAATAATTGGAAATTTGATCCACAAGTTCAAGTTGTTCTTATAAATTAATAGCAGCACCTTTGTTCTTGTTGTGGTTCATCTTTACAGATCGCACCATGGAAGCAATTATTTTTCAGATATCATTGCTTTCTAATACTAACTTATTATGATCACTCATAGACCATAACTTAAAAGTGAGGTGATGAGAAGGAGAACAGAGTAACAATAATAAGACAATTAAAAGAGAATTAGAGAAATAAAGAAAAGGAAAACAACTTGTGATTCATTTCATATTTTTATATTCTCTGTTATAATTGACAGTGTATATATATGTTCTGCCTAAGCAAGCTCACTGTATATGCTGCTCACCTATGAGTATTGCTATAACAAGTATACTATCATTTAGAGTTATAACAATCACTACAAAATTGACAGCTCATTAACTCGTAACTGATAATAAATATAATTTGCTACTAATGGAGTACAAAATCTCTCTTGTAACAGGATATCAACGTTATCCATCTTTTCTTACCTAGATAGCTTAATACACCTTACTTTAGCAGAAGTTATGTACAATAATCTAAGTCTTAACAAGTTATGATTTATGAGAGGTATTTTATGACTTAATATCAGGTGAGGATTCTACTTAATTTTATCTTATTTGGTTATTATTATATTGTATCACATATATAGTATTATATGCATAGCATTATATATATGGCATAATGAAATAAATGTGTCATTGCATGGCCCAAATCTAAATTGATCTTTATAAGCCAATATGAAGATTAATGGTCAATCTTGAGCCTCCACCTTGAATTTCCATCTTTGGCCTCCATCCTGGGCCTCCACTTTGCATCTCCATCTTAGTGTCTTGATTTACATTATACTATGGCTCCCTTCAACTGATCAAGTAAATCATCTATTTTGGGCAATGGATACTTGTTTTTCACTATTATCTTATTCAGTTGCCAGTAATTAATACACAACCTCATACTTTCATCTTTCTTCCTCACAAATAAGACTAGTACTCCCCACGGTAAAATACTTGGTCAAATGAATTCCTTCTCTAGCAATTACTCTAATTATTTCTTCAACTCTTTTAACTCCAGTGGAGCCATTCTATTTGGTGCAATAGAAATAGGTACTGCCTCTGGAACTGTTTTAATCTCAAAATCTACCTCTCTATATGGTGGTAATCTCGGTAACTCATCCAAAAATACATCCAAAAAGTCTATAATTATTGGTACTTCCATCACCTCCGTACTAACCTTTGTCATGTCAATAATGGTAGCTAAATAGGATTACACCCTTCCTATATCAATTGAAAAGCTGTGACTGCTGAGATCAGACAAGTCGGAACTAATTTTCTCTTCCTCACCATCACTATCTTTCTTTGCCCCAATATACTTATAATCACCTCCTTCGTTTGACAGTCTACTATAGCATAATATTTAGATAATCAATCCATTCCTAAAATCACATCAAACTCCTGTAATTGTATAATAATTAAGTTCACATGTATAGTAACACCATCTACAATAATTGGACAATTCCTCATTATTGTACTCACACTCACAACACCCTCAGCAGGCACAGAGACACACACATCATGCCCTAATGGTTCAATAATGCCATTGTGCATGACACAAAATCATAGGCAATAAATGAACATATAGACCCAGGGTCAATTAATATATATGCTTCTTGTTCAAGTATAGTGAATATACCGGTGATAACATTTGGTGCTGCAGGAGCTTCCTGTCGGGTAATGGTATACACCCGAGCTTGTCTTTGCGGTTGTCCTACCACTCCAGATTAAGTGACAGTGCCCACTCCTCCTCCATGATTACCCCTGCCCCTTCCACGACCGAAAGTCACTTGTGGCATGTTCTCTTCCATACTACTCTGTCCGGTGGCTTGAGGTTGTTCCACACTTCTCCTCAAAGGACAATTTTTAATAAAATGTCCCGGCTGACTGCAGTAATAATATACGTTGGGCTTCGGTTTCCAATACTCACCCGTATGCACTCTACCACATCTGGGACATACCAAAGAGAAGGTACTTCTTGCTGACATAGCTGAGTCCCTTCTACTTTCAAAGCCTCCAGAGCTCCTATTGTAGAACATCCCCCCTGACCTACCGAACTAACTTATACCATGCCCTCTGAATCTACCTCGATGAGAACTGGATCCAGAACCTTGAAAAGAAGAGGTACCACTAGCTCTAAATGGTGTAGTGAATATACCGGTAACTCTCTTCCTTTTTGCTTCCAATGTGGTTCTCTCCACTATTGTTTCCTCAGCCCGTATTGCAGTCTCTAAAAATTCCCTATATATTTGAGACTTCACCACCAGCTTCTCTCGAATTTCTAGCTTCAGCCCTCTCTCAAATTTGCTTCTCTTTAGTTCATCCGTAGCCACCTCTTCTAGTGCATACCTAGAGAGTCTCATAAATTGTACTTTATAATCTGCAACTGAGAGGTCATTCTATTAGAGTTCAAGAAATTCAATCTTCTTCTTGTCCCTGTATACGGCTGGTGTATACTTTTCTGCAAACTCCTGCAAGAATTAAGCCCAAGTCACCATTATAGGCATATCACGGCTCCCTGGCACTGTTTCCTACCAATCCCATGCATCTTGTTAGAACAGGGATACTGCATAACTTACTTTCTTCTCGGTTGTACAATCAAACCGACTCAAGATCCTCTCAATACTCTGAAGCCATTTCTCAGCCACTGCTGGGTCCGTAGTACCTGTGAAAACATTGGCACCTTATTTTCGTATTTTCTCAAAGTTCTCATCCAATGTACTTTTTATTTGCTTTACTTCTCTCATCATTTGCACAAACTCCTGCATAAAAGGATTCTCGGCCATTTGTGGAGCTTAAGATCTCTCTTGTTCATTTAATGCAGGTATATTTGTATGACCATGCACAGACTCTGAGGACTCTTCGGGGCCAGAGTGATGTGTATTATGCTCTTCCATCCTACAACATGTGTTTTTAAACATACATTAGTTATATGCATTCTCATAATCTACACATCATACTATGAAATGTATATGCAATATGACTCTATGTCATATATATCTAATTCCCACTCTGATACCACTAAATGTGACGCCCCCTCACATCAACATATGGGAATCAATATAAATAAGCATAAATCACATCTAATTTAGATTAAAAAAATACTTTATATACATTAAAGTACTTATGTACATCAAGTACTTGAGTTATAAGTACAAAGTAACTTGCTACCAACCCAATACTACAAAATGTCATGGTCATGCCAATGGACTAAGATGCACAATACTTTCATCACAAGTAAATGAAGATCTCACCATTGGCCCACCTGAGAAATGCTAAATGACAACGGACCACGCAACTCAGGATTCCCTACTATATCCTGAAAAATAACAATTTGCAAAGGGATGAGCTTGTAACTCAATAAGTAATAACTAATATAAGTATACTCTAACTTCTCAAGAACTAATTAGCATAAAATAATAAGAATAATTAAAAACATGAACTACACGGGCGTGTGTCTCCCCGTGTAGTTCTCTGAACTAAAATCACTATCAATATACGGTCTGAAACACGGCCATGTTTTAACCTGTATATCTCACTGCCAAATTTGTTATAAACAAACACGGTCACAGACCTGTCGTGTCTCTATCCGTGTAGCACCCTCTAGGTACCACATACAAGTATTCCAATATTCTAACAACTCATGGCACAAATGTTTTTTTTTTAATATAATAAGATAATATACATTTATACCAAAACGCTTGTTTATACATATTGTACTTTAGTATACATATATAACTTGTTATCAAAATAAATACATTGCTTAAAAATAAAATG
>CATIWO010192232.1:0-10096 GCA_949673435.1 Macaranga tanarius
CCCAATTTGGGGTGTAATCAATTTCCCCTCCTATAAGGGGAATGAAGGAGAATAATTCTCCTTCAATTCTCTTCCCCTTCAATTCCCCCCTCCTATCCAAATAACATAAATTTTGATTCCCTTTATGTTCCCTTCCCTTCCTTTCTATTCTACTCCATCCATGCATAGTGTTAATTACTGATGCTTTAGCAAATAAAATTCTATAATCTGCAAAAAAATAAATAAATAAGAAATTTAAAGATTGATATTACATATTCTGACTAGATGAAGTTGCTTCAACAAAACTGTTTATCTGATTCAAGCCAATAGACCTTCTACACAAAGTCGATACAAATATAGAGAAATTGGGTTCCCCTACCTAATACCTCTATGAGGAATGAGATAGCTAATTGGTTTGCCATTAACCAAAAAAGAAAAGGATATAGTTCAAACACAAGCTATAACCAGATGAATAAAATGTGTAGAAAAATATATTTGAACCATAATCTGTTCCAATAACACCCATTGACTGTATCATAGGCTTTACTCATATCCAATTTTAAAGTTAGAGTACCTTTCTTGCCTTTTAATTTGTGCTTCATAAAATGAAATACCTCAAAAGCAACCATATCATTATTAGTTTTGAACCCCTTAGAACAAAAGCACTTTGTGTAGAATGAATTATTAAAGATGTCACCCATTTAAGTTTACTGGCTAAAGCCTTTAAAATTAATTTACAGAGCACGTTGCAAAGACTAATGGGTCTTGACTCGTTTAGAGACTATAGGCATTTATCTTTAGAAATTAAAGTCACAAAAGTGTGATTAAGATCGTGAGGCATATTACCTCTAGAGAGAAAGTCCAACATAACATTAGTGACATCACCACCAATAATATCCTAATACTATTGAAAAATAATGTTGGCATACCATTAGGGCCCGAAGACTTACCTGGATGTATCTACTGAAGAGTAGTATAAACCTCTTCGGCAAAAAAAGGGTGACCAAGATTAGTAACTAAGTTATGCATCAGAGCACTATCAATAGCATAGAGAACACCATCAAAATCACATGGGTTAGAGGTAGTGACAAGAGTAGAGTAATAATCAAGAACCACTTCTTTAATATGTTCCTGACCCTCCTGCCATTCACATGAGAAATCTCATATTTTAAGAAAAGGATTCGTATGGCATCCAGTAGAAGCCTTGTGATGAAAAAATTTCATGTTCCTAACTTCATCTTCTAACCATAAGAGCCCGAGATCTTTGTTGCCAGTAGACTTCCTCTTGTTCTAATAAATCAACAATTCAAGATTGAAGTTGAAGTTTTTCATCATGATCAAGATCTTCATTGGGGTTTCTGTTCGATATGCTCCAATTATCAAAGTGCTACTGATAACTTATACTTTAAATTAGCAAATTTATATTGTGACTAAAATCTTAAAGATAGTAAACATCGGTGAAGCTTCTCCGTAACCTCCTAAATTAAATTTTGCTCAATAACCCAAACATCATGAACATCATCATTACTATTAGCTTCCCTTGCCCATAAATCTTTAAATCATAAAGGATGATTCTAACTTTGTAAGACCAAGTGCAACTCATCAATAGATAATAGAATAGGGACATAATCGAAGGGTAAACTGAATACAATAAAGAATAGAAAAATTAGGAAACATAAGCTACCAGTTTGAGGTACTTATAGAACGGTCAAGCCGAGCTTAGATGTTTTGAGGGCCTTGCCTTCCATTATCCCAAGTATAGTTACTACTTTGAAATCTCATATCTTTTAAACCATAATCATCCAAAGCATTCCAAAACTGATCCATGTATGAAGAACTATGAAGTCGCCCACCTTACTTTTCATCAATAGAAAGAATTTCATTACAATCACCAAAGGATAATTGAAGAACAATAGGATTACAATAAATACTATAAAGCAGCTCCTATGTTTTTTTTTTTTTTGAAATTTTACACTAGCCATAAAATCTAACTCCTCTCCATCTATGTTGACATTCTTCATTAAACATTGTGAAGTGAATGTGATGAAGAGAATATTATTTAATAGTAAGTTGTACATCCTTCTACCATAAAAGCAACAAACCACTAGAGCATTCCTTTTCACTTACAATAAAAATGTTAAAAGAAGAAAAGATACGATGAAAACCTCAAACTTCATTGGTACACATACTTATTTCCATCAATAAAATAATATCGGACTTGTACTTTTTTCATATAAAAGCACAATGATCAGACAGTTTAGGGATTGCCTAGTTCTTGGACATTTCAATTAATGAGTTTTATAATACCTAATGGGACTGTGGAGTAGTAATTGCCTCACAATTGAGATCTGCTGTTGTTGCACTTAAGTAATTTTTAAGTTTCTTATTAACAACTATATACTCTAAATTAGCCACATTATTATCATCAATAGCCATGACCATTAAGTCTTGTTTATCCTTAACAAACCTTGAATCTGATATAGAAATAAGAACATTTGTAAGTTGGGCAGATGCATGCTATGTACGATCCCTCGCCATCTTCTTATACTTTTATGTTGTAGTTCACAACTAATGAACGAGCTCTTTCTTACCAAATGATTGTTGAACACCATTTGTGGCAATCACCATAACCCCAATTTCAGTATTGACATCTATAGTTTCGCCAATCTTTGAACCATGATGAAAAGTACCACCATTCTCATTTGTTTGTTCAGCACTATACATGTTCAAAGAACCTGGAGTCATAAGAATAGGAAGAGTCAACTGTGGGGTAATAGGAGAACATGATAGAAAGATAAGAACCATAAATAAATTTAGTTGACATTAAGATCCTCTAGAAGTTGTCTTAGCAGCACTCCCACCAACATTTGATTTCGATTTAACATTCAAAGATGAGGAAACCATAACATATAAGTGTTTGCTTCAAAGAGGTGATTTCCGTAGTAAAGGATTATATGCCCAGGATGTTACTTCAAGATTTTTTTTGACTTGCCTTCACACTTATCCTCCATATGCCCGATTAGCCCACATTAGTAACAAAAAATTAGGTAATTGCTTATAGCGATAATAGACCCACATTCTCTCTCCCTTACTATTCAGGACTATAGTTACAACGGCTTTATCACATCAATAACCACCCTAACATGAACAAAATGCCACATGAATTAAAATTTGAATCATGAATTTTAGGAACAACACCAACTTTCTTACTGATCTTCAGAATAAAGGAATGATTACAACGATTGATGGGTAGATTACAAATTCGTGCCAAAAATGGACATGAATTTAAAACTGTAACAACCCGAATTTTTATAAGTATTATTATAATTAATTCTCCTTGTTGTCATATAATTATGCATTAACCCAATGTCGGGTTTTAGTATAAAGTGTGACTACCAGTAAAATCTCTTTAACCCAATGTTGGGTTTCAGTATAAATTCCGGCTACCAGTTTTATCACTACAACCCAACGTCGGGTTTCAGTGTAAATTTTAGTTTTAGAGTTAACTCATTTAAGTGCTAGCAGTTATATACGGTATTAGAGTTAACTCATTTAAATGCTAACAGTTATATGTGGTTCTGTAGTTAACCCATATAAATGTTGGGATCTTTTGTAAATTTAAAAGGAAGGATTAAGTTGGTATTTTTCTATCCATTTTATTTTATTTCTTTCTCCTTCTTCTGGTATCTTCTATTCTTCCTCTCCTTATTTTTTTTCTTCTTCTTCCTGCTCCAGCCACTCCCGCTCTTGCGCAGCACCACCAGCCACTCCCTATAGCTGCTGATAGCTCCATCACGCCACCACCAGCCTCCCGTCCGGCTAGCTTCTCCCTCTCCCATTTTTCTTTATTTTTCTTCCGGCCGAACTAGAGAAGGAGGCTGCCACCGCCACCTCCAATGACACCGGCCATTGTTGCTAGTATCAGTGCATTCGTCATCCTCTGGGTAACATGATTCTGCTGTCTGTTCATCCGAATCTCGTTGGAAACTGCCCCGGTTCGAGGTATTAAGCTTTTTGGGTTTTTTTGACCGGTTTTATTAATTTGAGCAAGAGTTAGACTTTGTTCTAGTTATGGGTTTTGATCAGTGAGTTAAAATATGTGTGTTGGTATTTTTTCAGAATTTTTTGGAATTGTTGGATTTTCGGGTTACTGTTCCGAGCCGGACTACTGTTCTGAACCGAAAATATTTTTATATTTTTATTAAAAGGTATAAAATGTGTAGATTAAACTTTGTTAAAGAAGTTTTATGAAATTAATTATAGAATTGAAGATATGAATTTTTGAAATAAATTGAATATATATAATTTTATAGGAAATTTATAATTAATTGCTTATCAAATTTTATTTAAGGTTTTGAAAAATGAATTTTATTACTATTTCGTTTAATTAAATTATTTTTATGCGTATTTTTGGTATTAGTTCTCGGTTGGGCCTAAAAGTGTAGTTTGGGAGCCCAACCCGAGATGTTGAGTTGTGGTAAATATAGAAGTGTTGTTTTTGTGCAGGAATGGCTCTACTTTTAGTAGAGAGATGTCTGTTTTACAGGAGAGACTCTGCCGAATTTTTAGTAGATTTCTCGTAAAACGTGACATCAGTATGTGTTTCAGATTGAGTCTGTCTCTTAGAAATCTAGAAGGTATAAGAATAGGATTTTAACCTCATTTATCTCTATATTTTTCTATAGCTACACCAGGAGTAGAGCCGTCAGGACAGGGCCAGTCGGGTCAGCGCCGAGGAGCGCATTCCACCTGTGAGTTATTATTATGTATATGCATTGCATATAGAAATTCTTACCCAACATCCATATTTTGGTGTTTAATGTGGTACATGTTGCATTAGACCTTTAATTGTTTTATGATATTATTTATGTTGTTATTATATATATATATATATATATATGTGGGTGTGGATCCTTGGTTTGGATGCTGTTTATATATTGATATGATTTTATTATTTTCGGTTGTGATGTTTTGGAGGATAGTAGTAGAACATGCTACCTAGTGGGCTACACTAGGACTGTGTGCGCACCAGTACGCTAGATGTGTAGGACATGATTTTGATTTGATATGAGATTATATGACATGGGTATACGATTGAAATATTTTATTGAGATTATTGATGGAGAGGGGTATGACTGCGGGAGCTCGGTTGACCTTTCAGGGTCTCGGGGCCAGTCATGCCGACAGCGAGACTGCGGGAGCTCGGTTGACCTTTCAGGGTCTCGGGGCCAGTCCACTGTCCAATTGGATAAGATATATTATTTGGATTCAAGAGGGCCAAAAAGCCAATGAGGCTTAGTATTTGAGGTTACGAAAATTTTAGGGTTTTACTCCGATCCTCCATTTCCATTTACGTTTCCATCTTTGTTCATTTTTGTTCAGTTGTGTTTGAATGGTTTATACATATGAGCATTTGCATGGAATGTGTGTATAATGAAATAATTATAAATATAAATATTATTATATTGCTTTAATGCTTGTACCCTTAGGTTGCATGTATATACATAATAATAATTCACTTAGTGAGGTCTGATTCCCCTCAATTATTTTTTAGGACATTTCTCTTTAGGCCTCCCATAGTCGTTCTCTTCACCGGACTTATTCTTCACTAGCTGACTTATGTAAATTTTAATCTAACCTTTATTTGTATTATTTTAGATGCTGCAGTAGTAATACGTTATTGTTGTATTGTGTAAGTGAATTTTAACATATGTTATGTTATTGGATTAAATATTTTAATGTTCAAGTATGGTGTTGATTGTGGATAATATCTTAAGTTAAAAGTTTTAATTCTGAGGTAAATTTATAGTATTGGTATGTATAAATATTGGGTTTTAGGATTGCTACGGGTTCTGAATTCGTGTGAATTCCCGTTCCCTAGCGCCGGTCATGACTCCTGAGTTTAGATTGTGACAAAGTTGGTATCAAAGCCTAGGTTTAGTGTTGTATGACCTAGGTTGATAGAGTTTGAATTTTCTTTGAAACTACTGCAGCAAATAAGGTTGGCTACATCCTTGAAAAGTCTTCTTTGCCTTTAGACTTCTGCGTAACCGTTAGGATATTTGTTTGTTGCTTGAACGTGTGTTTTGTTTCTTTTCAGTATGAGGAGAGCGCGAGCTGCTCCCCAGGCCGATGAGGCCGATGACGGAGAGTCTTATCAGGATGAGGTTCCACCCCCTGTGCAGTCAGCTAGGCATAGGGGTAGACCTAGAAGGGCCGTTGGTCGCCAAAGGCAGAAGGATCAGCAGGATGAGGAGCCTGCAGCTCAGGATTTTGAAGCAGCACCAGGAGTTCAGCAGGGTGCGGTAGCTATACCTCAGGCTGTACCACCTATGCAGCCTGTATTCCAGCAGAGAGCTCAGGATATGACAGACCCAGAGGCAGCTGTATTCTATGCCAGAGAATTGGTAGGATCTCTTATGACGGGACTACGGATCCGTTGGATTTTCTTCATGTTATTGAGTCGAGGACTCGGACTGCGCATACTGATTATCAGAGGATGCTCATTGTGGAGTTGTCTGTCGAGGGGGCAGCATTGGATTGGTTTTTTCAGGTGATTCAGCCCCACATGACTACTCTTACCTGGGCTCAGTTCAGAGAGAGGTTTATGAGACATTTTTACCTAGAGCCAATGAGGATGAGCTATAGACTTCGACTGACGAATATATCCAGAGAAGATCGATCTGTAGAGGAGTATATGAGGGAGTTTTTCAGACTATCTCGCTATGCTGAGGATATGATGAGGGATCAGTACTTCGCCATTACTACGTATATCACCGGATTGGGATCTACTTTTGCCGGGATGCCTGCAGTAGGCTTGACTCTAGAGGCAGTAATGGAGTTAGCCAGGGAGATTGAGCATAGGCTCATTAGGCAGGGAGGTATGCCCGATTACTATAAGACTGGAGGTGTTAGAGTAGGAGGATCTCAGAGTGCTCAACACACAAGATTTCAGATGGGCACTAGTAGTCAGCCTAGAGGGTCTTTTCAGTAAGGCTAGAGACCTCCATATAGGACCCATAGGAGTGGTAGACATGGCCAGAGTAGGACCAGTAGACCTATCAGATTTGGTTCAGGTGCTACTAGCAGCAGTAATGGTCAGAGCTCGGGATATGGTAGTACGGGATCTGCTGCTAGTATTTGTCATACTTGTGGCAGAGTCCATCAAGGACAATGCTATATGACCCCAGGAGCATGCTTCAGATGTGGACAGACAGGGCACTATGCTAGATCCTGTCCTCAGTTGGGTTTTCAGCAGATGTTTCCTCAGTCTTCTACAGCCAGTGTAGCTCAAGCACTATTTTATCCACCACCAGTTCAGCATCAGGGTACTCAGTTTATAGGCCAGCAGAGCCGAGGTAGAGGAGGTAGAGGCAGTATTAGAGGTTTTGGGCAGGCTTCTACCAGTCAGCAGGGAGGTAGAGGACAGGCTCAAGTTTTCACCCTCACTCAGCAGGATGCTCAGGCATCCAATGCAGTCATAGCAGGTACACTTCCAGTATGCTATCTTGAGGCTAGAATTTTGATTGATCCGGGTGCTACCCATTCTTTTGTATCTCTCGTGTTTGCTTCGAAGATGGTTTGGCAAGCTGTGAGGATGGTAACTCCTTTATCAGTTTCCACACCTTTGAGTGATTCATTAGATACCGATGTTATTTTTCTTGGGTGTCCTGTGTTAGTAGAGGGCAGAGAATTGCCAGTAGATTTAGTGTTGCTTGATATGATGGATTTTGATGTGATCTTGGGAATGGATTGGTTATCTCAGTATTATGCCACTTTAGATTGTCGAACTAAAGTGGTGATTTTCAAAATTCCTGGTGAAGAGGAATTTAAGTTCTTGGGTGATAGGTGTTCTGCACCTCAGAATCTTATCTCCGCCATTATAGCAAGAAAGATGCTTAGAAACGGGTGTCAAGGATATTTAGCTTTGGTCAGGGACACAGCAGCAGAGCAGAAATCCATTTTGGATGTTCCTGTAGCTTGTGAGTTCTCTGATGTCTTTCCTGATGAATTACCGGGTTTACCACCTCATAGAGAGATAGAATTCTTCATTGATGTGGTTTCAGGCACAGCTCCTATCTCAATGCCACCTTATAGGATGGCTCCTACAGAGTTAAAAGAGCTGAAGGAGCAGTTGCAAGAGTTGTTGGAGAAGGGTTTTATTAGACCCAACAGTTCTCCTTGGGGTGCACCAGTATTGTTTGTAAAAAAGAAGGATGGTACACTCAGATTGTATATTGACTACAGGGAATTGAACAGGGTAACTGTCAAGAACAAATATCCACTTCCGACGATAGATGATTTGTTCGACCAGCTTCAAGGTGCACAGTTCTTTTCTAAGATTGACTTAAGATCAGGTTATCACCAGTTACGGATCAGAGAAGCAGACATTTTAAAAATGGCATTTCATACTAGATATGGCCATTATGAGTTCGTTGTGATGTCATTTGGACTGACTAATGCCCCAGCAGCTTTTATGGACTTGATGAATAGGGTGTTCAGGCCATTTTTGGATCAGTTTGTGATAGTATTCATTGATGACATACTGGTGTATTTGAAGAGTATGGAAGAACATGTGTTTCATTTGAGGACAGTATTGCTAACACTAAGGGAACATCAGCTTTATGCTAAGTTCTCTAAGTGTGATTTTTGGCTTGAAAGTGTGGCATTCTTTGGGCATGTAGTGTCTAAGGATGGTATTCAAGTAGACCCACGGAAGATTGAGGCAGTATCTGAATGGCCTAGACCGACATCCGTTACAGAGATTCGGAGTTTCTTGGGTTTGGCAGGGTATTATAGGAGGTTTGTTCAGGATTTCTCGATGATTGCAGCACCTATGACCTACTTAACCCAAAATAATATGAAGTTTATGTGGTCAGAAGCATGTGAGAATAGCTTTCAGTTGCTAAAGGAGAAGTTGACTATAGCACCAGTGTTGACTTTACCTAATGGAGCAGACAAGTTTACTGTGTACTGTGACGCTTCCAGAGTTGGTCTTAGGTGTGTATTGATGTGAAATGGCAGGGTAGTAGCTTATGCTTCCAGGCAATTGAAAAAGCACGAGCAGAACTATCCTACCCATAACCTGGAGATGGCTGCTGTTATTTTTGCCCTTAAGATTTGGAGACATTACCTGTATGGGGTGACATGTGAGATTTTTACTGACCACAAGAGTTTAAAGTACATCTTTCAGCAGAGGGACCTAAATTTGAGACAAATAAGATAGTTGGAACTTCTGAAAGACTATGATTATGATATTCTGTACCACCCAGGCAAAGCTAATGTAGTGGCAGATGCTTTGAGTAGGAAATCTTCCGGCAGTCTTGCTCATATTAGTGTGGAAAGGAGACCTTTGATCCAAGAGATGCACTTATTAGTGGATCAAGGTTTAAGAATGAAGATAACTAAGTCAAGGGGATTAATAGCCCAGTTCAGAGTGAGATCGATACTGAGGGATAGGATCAAGGTAACTCAAAGCCGAGATCCTGAATTGTTGGAGCTTATGGAGAAAGTTCGTGAAGGAAAGTTTATTGATTTTAATCTTGATGATGAAGGTGTTATGTGGATTAGCGGGAGACTGTATGTTCCTAATGTGGATAATTTGAGAGAAGAAATTCTAGAGGAAGCTCATTATGCAGCTTACAATGTACATCCTAGTTCTACCAAGATGTATCATAATATAAAAGATATTTATTGGTGGGATGGAATGAAGAAAGATGTAACAGAGTTTGTTTCCAAATGCTTGACATGTCAGCAAGTGAAGGCAGAGCACCAGAAACCTTCAGGGAAACTTCAGCCTCTTCTGATTCCTGAGTGGAAATGGGAGAAAATCACCATGGATTTTGTGATAGGGTTACCTCGTTCCAAAGATGGATATGATTCCATTTAGGTGATAGTGGACAGGTTGACAAAATTAGCTCACTTTCTGCCAGTTAAAGCTACTTATTCAGTGGCTAAATTGGCTAGATTGTATATCAAGCACATTGTATGTCTTCATGGAGTGCCTGTTTCTATTATTTCTGATAGAGGTTCGGTGTTTACCTCGCGATTTTGGCAGAAATTGCAAAAAGCTTTGGGTACCAAGCTTGATTTTAGCACTGCTTTCCATCCTCAGACA